>JAHBCN010010000.1:0-33135 GCA_019359885.1 Listronotus oregonensis | reverse complement strand
AAAAAAAATAACAGTTAATACATGGCCAACTATTCATAATATTTATTAAGGATATTCGTTAACTTATTTTTGATGGATAATATCATATTTTTTAAAATATAATAGATTTACTAGCAAATGAAATTAAAAAAACTACTGGAAAATTTTTTTGTTTTTAAAAAAAGAAAGGGTTTCTTTATTTGGTGAAAAAAGTAATTAAATTTTCTAAAAAATAATATACCAAGCACAGTGTAACGCTCTGGCAAAATTTACTTACTTTAAAAAAAAAAAAAAAAAAAAAAAAAATCCAAAAGGGGCCCAATTTTGAAGGGGTTAATTTTTAAATTTTACAAAAATTTTTTATTATTATTTTAAAAGTTAATATTTAGAAAACCCCCTTAAATTTGGGCCATTTTTTAGGGTATTTTTGGGGGTGTCATAAAAACTTTTTTAAATTTTTTTAAAAAGAAAAAGGTTTTGAAAATATTCCCCATAATTTGGAAACCCCACAAAATGGTTAAAAAGGGGGGAAATTAAATTAGGGGGAAAAAAAATCCTTTTGGGAATTTAACTTAACAGGGAATTATTTGGGAAACCCGTAAATGAGCCCACAGGAATATATCAACCAACCGTCTGGGGGTTATACAGACTTGTAGAAGAAACAAGAATAGGAGGATTGGTATAAAAGATAATGGGAGATTAAGCACAAAAAGCCCAAGAGGCTGCGCTGCCTGTAGTACTAAATCAAGACGGCTTCCCGGGAAGAAGAAGAAGGGAACCACCTAAGTCTTTTTAATGCTAAACTCTTCTAGATTTGTAACTTGGGAGTAAAATATAAAATGCAAAATATTACCTAAAACTATTTGCTTTATAAGCAATATTATTTTTTTTTTTTAAAATTCAGGCGGGGGCCCTTTAAACCCTTTTTCCCTATAAATGACTTAAGAAACGTTTTAAAAAAAATACAGCCTCATAAGAACTACTATTGGAGTCCGAAGCAAGGAGGCTCTTGAAGCCCAAAAACTGATAGTAAAACCAGTTTAAGTAAAAAAATTTTGGGGATGTATAAAAAATTTTCCTATATTTTAAATACAAGCAAAATTATTTATTTAATATTTTAAAGCTTAGGCTTAATTATTTACAGAAAAATTAATTTAAATTACTTAAACTCAGGCGAAAATAAATAGGTAGGCGTATCGAAGGCAAACGTTTTACAAACGGATTACCGGAGAAAGGAAAAAAAGGGAAAAATAAATATTTAAATTCGGGAAATAAACCCAAATCAATAAATTAGACAAAAAGAACTAAAAGATTATTTAAAATTTACGAGATCTTAAAAAGAAAAATTTAAAATAACTGACTTTGTAAATTGGTGTAATACAAAAGTATTAAATTATTAAAATGTTTGAACCCAAGGTAAAAAAACTTATTACATATTAAAAAAGTTTAATATTTATAATTAAACACTGCATTATGGTAATATTATTAACAAATATTTATGGAATGTGGATAATCAGTACATAATGTTAATGTTTAAATCAATAATATTTTTAAATTTGAGAAAATATAAATTAGCTTCTAACAGCAAAATCTAAAAGTGACAAATCTAATATTGACTATTTATTAATAAATAATAACAAAATTAAAAATAATCAAATGATAAGTAAAGAAAAAAATGATTACTTTATAAATGTTGGTCCAAAGATATTAAACCAAATTTTTAGTCAATGTTTTTAAAAGAAAATGAAATTACCAATGAAGAAGACATTAAAGAAATAATTGATGATTTAGATCCAAAAATAGCATGCTGATTTAATGATATTACTGTTAGAGTAATTAAAACAGTCAAAATTAAATTATTGTCAATTCTAACACATTTGGTAGAATTATCTTTTTTGTTTTTTCAAAACAAATTAAATTAGCAAAAGTATTACCTGTATTCAAAATTGGTGAATCTGGTAACCCAAATAATTATAGACCTATTTCTGTTTTATCAGTATTTTTAAAAATTTTAGAAAAAATTATAAATACAGAATTAGTAAACTTTTTAGAAAATTAGAAACCACTTGCCAAAATCAATATGCATTTTGTTAGTTTAGTAATACAGAGGCAGCAGAAGCATAGATCTTACCACAGATATTTACTTAAATATAGATCTAGAATAAGATATGTGCCCTGTTATCCTTAGATTTATGCAAAGCTTTTGATACGGTTAACCATAATATATTGCTTTAAAAACTATTTAATATGGGAATACGAGAAAAATTCATTGTTGGTTTGCAAGATATTTAAATTAAAGAAAGCAATATGTAAAATTGAAAAAAATATTAGTTTTCAAAAATAATTTTTTTGTGGATCTATTTTAGCCCAGTACTATTTCTAATATATATAAATTTGTGTATTTATTAAATTAAAGGGTACTATAAAATTGTTTGCCGATGATACAACCGTCGTATATTTTGCTTATAGTAACAGTGAAATTCAAGACAATATTAAATATGAATTTAAGAATTATTATCTGGTTAAAATTTATAAAACTTACTTTTAATTTAAATAAATCGTCCTACATGACTATCCAGCAAACCACAAATAAAAGATAAAATGCCTTATGTACCTTTAAAAAAAATAATAATAATTCTACCACTATAAAATTTTTAGGATTATATATTAATAAAAATTTAAGTTATAAAAACATATAGAATATTTTCGAAATTAACTATCACCTTTAATAGGCATTTTGTTTAAGATTCGAAATTATATACCCTAAAAACTGCTAAAAAGTATTTATTATAGTTTAGTACACTTAAAATTGCAATATTTAATTTCAATATGGGGTTCAGCAAACTCAAAAGTAATAACACCTTAAATAAGACTTAAAAATAAATATATTAAATGTATTTATAAATTACCATATCTTAACCAACAATTAATTTGTACAAACCAAATTATTATTTTGATAATAATCCTATACACAAATTAAAAACATGTACGTTTATTCATTTCCTAAAATAAAAAGAAAAAAATTCAAATACCATACTTAAAAATATTTGTAACCTACATGGGCATAATACTAGACAAACAGATTTATAAGAAACAATTTAAAATAAAAGTAATTTTAAAATGAGATCAATACTCTATAACGAAATAAAAGTGTATAATAATCTACCAACAAGATTTAAAAAATTATAACGATCACTTTTAAAAAAAAAATATAAAAAATATTTAAAATTATTTCGACTGTTTTATTAATGAGTTCTTGTTAAAGTTATTTATTGTTAATTTTTTTAAATGTTATATTTTCTATAATAAACTGTATAGTTGGTTGAATGAAATAAATAAATGAAAATAAAAAAAATAAATGAAACTAATTTAAGGGGTTTGGTTTTTAGGAAAAATTATATATAAACCTTAACCAGTTGGATACTATAAAATAAAGGTTTTAGCGTAAAGTTTTTATTTAAATTTTAAGGATTATTAGAAAATAGGTAATAAAAATCTTGTTTTTAACTTGACACAATACAAAAAAAATAAAATTTTTTTTGTTATCTACCCAACGATGTTTGATTTTAACTGATATCCCTATAATAGCCCAATGCTAAAAAGCTTAACTATGCATTGACAAATATTAAAACAATATCTAAGTAAATAAATAAATTAACAGGACATCATGAAATCTCCTTAATAATGCAATGTAAATTAAATAAAGATTAGATCTTAAACTTTAATTTACCACAATCAATTCGCTTTTTCGTATTCCGCAAATCCTTTAAATTAGAGAAAATCCCCGATTTGGTGCCTCCTGTCAGACGCTTAATTAATTAGTTTATGTTTATTTCATGAATTTAAATCTTTAATTTTTCTTTGGCTGCTTTCTTCTGGCGATCCATTAATAAAGTTCTTGGCTTTCAATACGCCTACTCATTTGCTATTGCTCGGATTTTTATAATTTAAATTAATTATTCTTGAGAAATTGATTTTGGTAAGCTTTCTAAAAATATATATAAAAGTTATTTGGTATAAGAGGATTTTATATAATAAAATTTAATTTTACTTTTATGAAGATTTATTTTATCTTATTTACAATCAATATATTTGCTTTTAACTTTGTAAATATGAAAGTTTTAATATATATATATATATATATATATATATATATATATATATATATATATATATATATATATATATATATATATATATATATATATATATATTATATATATATATATATATATATATATTCGATGGCGAAGAGCATTCCCTCTGTTTGTGGAAAGAGGTACCCAGCTGTAAGGTAGGTATTTGATTTTACTCTGTCCACCTCCTCTTGGCGCAGGCTTTCGTAAAATCTCCCATGCAAAGCCTTATTTTTCATGCATTTCTAAGCTGATCTAATTGGTTTTCTCTTTCAGGCTCCGGTTCCGCAGATAGTTTGAGAGCTGTGTATCCACGGTCCCATACTACTATACGTTTGTATAGCGGAGATTGAGTATAAAGTAAGTAGTAAAAAGTATTTTTGTAGGTTGTCTCTTTCTTTATTTATAGCGTCTTCCAAGCTGGCTAGTCCCCGTCCTCCTTCTGCTCGGGGCAGGTATAGTCGTTCAACAGCTGATGTGGGGTGCAGCATGCCATGCTTCCTAAGTGCGGCGCGCATTTGCCTGTCCATTGCCTCCATATCCGTTTTTTACCAGGTAAGTATTCCCCCTGTATAGGTTATTGCTGGTATGGCCCATGTGTAGAGTGCTGCTATTCTATTTTTGGCTGTGAGTTCTGTCTTGAGAATTATATGTGTTCTTCTCATCAGCTCTTTCTGGGCTCAAAAGAAGGTTGCTGCAATAAAAATAAATACCTGGGTACAAATTTTACCTATTTTAGCCTAGAAAGATTATTTACAGTTTACTTTACTGGCTGTATGCATTGAGATATCCGCCGTTACGGCAGCAGAATGTTCACTTGTTTAGCAAATCGCTTTATTGGAAGTGTTCTTCGCCCCTTACACCGCAGACGCCGTACCCGAAGAACTGAGGAAAATGTCATCAACGTTTTAGCTTATGTAGAGTTTAATCCTCGGCTAAGCGTTAGTGTAATTTCGAGAGTTTTAGGTATTCCTCAGACTACAGTATTTCGAATATTGAAAGAACACAGGTAATTAGATTATTATTATATTTTAAAATTTGACATGCAATTTTTAAAATGAAGTCGGATTTGGATTAACCTATCCCAGACCGAAGCATCAAAAGGATTATAAGGTTATTATTAGATTGTAATAATGCAAAGTAATTTTTTTTGGTTGCATCCATATCACATTGTGCTACACCAAGCTTTGATCGTTGCAGACTACGACAAAAGGTAAGACTGTCATTGGTTGAAAAATATGATAGCGGAAGACAGAAACCTTTTATCTCGAATTCTATAGACTGACGAAGCAACCTTTTATAGTGACGGTGGAGTTAATACGCACAACATGCACTACTGGTCAAAAAGCAATCCTCGCTGGATGCAGGAGGTGCAACACCAAGGAAGGTGGAGCGTAAATGTTTGGTGCGGCATTCTTGGCAGTAAGATAATCGGTCCATTTGTTTGGGACGAGCCTTTTAGAGGAGAAACATATTTGAATTTTCTGGACAATCACTTGCCACTTTTTTTACAAAATGTGCCGTTAGAGACCAGACGAACAATGTATTTCCAACACGATGGCTGTCCAGCCCATTTCAGTAAACGTCCGTAGGTTCCTTGATCGGACATTTCCTGATAGGTGGATTGGAAGAGGTAGCCTATTTCCGTTACCTGCAAGGTACCTATTGTTAAGGTATAACTATAAGTAAAAGGCAAATAGTAAAGTTTTTTTATTATCGTATCAATACTATTTTCAGTAGGTAATTAAATAGAATTTTTTTACGTTTTTGTTGCAGATCTCCCGACTTGACCGGCCTTGATTTCTATTTGTAGGGCACACTAAAAGATCTTGTTTTCTGCACGAGACCCACTACAAGGAAAATATGATTCAAAGAATAAGGTACGCTATTCGGAACATATCAAGAGCAGAAGTGAAGACAGCTGTCTTATCAAGAAGGCAAAGATTGGAACAATGCATTTAGAGTGATGGGAGGCAGTTTGAACATTTAGGACGTCATTGAGTTTTTTGTTTGTGTTTTCAAAGCTTACTTAATAAAGAAGTCTACACGCTCAATGGATTATTACAGTTATGGGTTGGTAATTATCTAATATTGTTTAATATTGCTAAATGGGTTAAATAAGTAAAAATTATGCAGTATGTCATTAGATTTTGTAAAAATTTATAAATTTAATTTTTACCTAAAGAAATCGGCCTAGTAGAAAACATTGTGTCGTTAAATGCGTTACGTATTCATGTCGTATTTATATTTTTGCTATTATTTTCGGTTTGAAAAGAGATATTTAATTGAGGTTTTCGCCGTTTCGTTGGAATTTGTTTTCTCTATCTAAATATGTAAAAAGGTATATATCATTGTATTTAAATTTTTCAAAAAATTTCGTAAAATTGTTTTTACGCCCTCTAGCGGCGTTTGTAAGATGAGTGTAGCAATAGTTTATACACTTTAAAATAATGCTTAAAATGCTCCTCTAAACGAGACCAAGTTCACTAAATTCGGTTAAAGCAAATCGGAGTTATTAGCACTTTTCTAAATTAAACTTTAACCTTTCCCCACCAATTTATTTTAGAACTGACAAAAATTACACCTGAAGCTTCTTGTTTAGAAAACATTAAATATTAAAATATTACCACTTATTGACACAGTTTATTTGTTTTTTTTTTTGAGAAATGTATATTTTATGGTTTCCCGTTACCCTTACGCCCCTAGCGGCCATCCCACAGACCTGAAAATAATTTCCAGCAATTTCCTTTGATCGCTTTTATCTAAAATTTGTTTTCTCGATGGTTATACTATTAGTAGTTTCTGAGATATAGCCGACTACCTCTATTAGTCTAACACCCGGTACATAAAAAAATCTTCTATATTTAGTGAGATTGTTGTCTATAAAGTATTATAGATTATAAACATAACATCTTATTTTATTTCATTATTTTGTCGTAGCTTCCAGGTTTTCTCTACGCGAGGAATTTTTTTAAAGAAATATCTTCTTCTTTTCGATGTCTTTGAATATCAAGGATAAAGAAAGGTTTTGCCTTAATTTTGATAGACTTTGACCAAGTCCACTTATTCATCTTTCTGAGCTCCACTACAATGTTCTAGTTTTTTTTTAAACAGTTTATTCATTTTTTTTTAAGACTCAATTTTGAAATACAAAGTCACGAAATCACCGGTAAACGATTGAAATTTTTATGAGCTATGTTTACTATTTGCTTTTTAGAGAGCTTTTTACCGTTCAGCTATCCACATTTTCATTGTTGTCAAGTTTTGCCATTCGACAAAATTTCCAATTCGAGATTAAGACTCGCATAATATTCAAGAATTTTAAACAATACGGATATTCGAAAGTTATTTGTCATTTGTCGATTGTTCTTATATTTACTAAAGAAAATAAGACTTGTACATTAGGACAATTTAATATCTGAAGAGCTGTATAATTGTATTTGTAGAAAGAGTACAATTTAAACAATTGGGAAAAAAATGGCGGAAGATTTTTTTATATTATTAGCTTCTCTACTTTATATTGGATTATCGTTATCCGGTAAACCTTAGTTATATTTAATACTTAAATTTATATTAGTAACTGTAACTTTATAGGAAGAAACAATACTTTGATTTCCATACAGAATTTTAGTTTTAAGAATATTTACTGCCGCTACATTGTTCTTAATTTCTTTCTTTTAATTGTATTTTATGTATCTTCTGTGTCCGGCATGCCCCAGCTACTTCCACAATTGCTACTACCTTCATTGCCAAGAAAGTGTTATTAGGGGCGTCAATTAAAAACTTAGTAATTTGGTAGTTGTCTCGAAAGTGGCCTCAACTCCTATTTTCATCAAATTTGTTATACGGGGGTTTTTTGAGCCGCTGATAACATATCTGCAATTTTAAGTCGAAAACATTTTGTTTTCGAGATATTCATTGTCAAAATGGAGAATCAAACTAACCATATTTTCACTATATTTCCACTTCTTTTTGCACACAATTTATAATTTTAACACTACATTAGCACAGATAATTTTATAAATACCTTTTAAAAACTTGTTTTTATATTTATTTCCCAATTTATTTTCATTGAATTGCAAAGACTTACATTCAAACGCCGCAGCCACGTTCGGTGCAAAAATATCTAGTGTATAGATGGTTGCAGCGTTTAATAGTGAAGCCTTGCAATATTTTTTAAAAGATGTTTATAAAATATTGTGTTCCAATTTAGTGTGAAAATCAAGAACTCTTGCAAAAGAAAAAGGAATAGTTTTATTTTGAAATATGATGATGGAAACGTTTCCGACAATTTTTTTGTCAGTTCTGCTGTTAGCGCCTCAAAAAACCCCCGTATACCAAATATGGTCGATATCAAAGTTACGGCCACTTTCGAGACAATTACCAGTAATTTTACTCGCGTCTAGAGACACCCCTCTGGCGAGCTTCTTGACAGTGTTGACACATAACATGCTTTTTATGCAGAAACTTTAATGTAAAAAAAGCAAATCATGGGTCTATTCCAATACGTCTTCGCACTTTTACGTCTAAAATATAATTGGGGAAAATTAAAAGCCGCTTTGCTAACCAGAACTAACCATGACCGACCAGAACTTAGAGGTTTTGAATTTGTCTGAATTATGCCTAGAAAGAAGTAAAATTTTTTATATTTTTTAATATGGTAAAAGTTATAATTTTTTTGAAAAGTGTAATTATATGATCCCTGGGTTTTTTTCTTAAACGTTGTTAAAATTTTGTTATAACTTCTTTAAACAATTTAGACAAATTCAAAAACCCTAAGTTCTAGTCGGTTATGGTTAGTTCTGGGTAGCAAGGCGGCTTTTTATTTTCCCCAATTATTACATTAAAATGTAATTTTTTTAGCCGAGTACCTGCATAATAAAGCATGTTTCATGTGTCAACACTGTCAAGAAGCTCGCCATCGGGGTGTCGCTGGACGCGAGTGTAGTTTCTTCTCTTCTTATTTTTTTTTTCTTTTTAGTCTTAAAACCATCGTTCTTTCCAATAATAAAGGCAACAGGTTTTTAAAATTTTAAAATATCTTGATTTCTGTTTAGGGAGGTCGTTAATTTTAGCATGGAATAAACTGACTATAGCATAAATGGTGATATTGCTTCCAATTTTTCTTGGAAATATGCTATTTCTGTCAATATTGGGCTTATCTTAACCTTAATTTTTCTGGTAGAAGTGAAGTACAAGCAATAAACATATGCTTCAATACTACTTTTTTCTAACAGCCAAATACCCAATTTTTATAGCTCAATATGGACAATCTGTTAGACTCTATAATGACGGGTAAGAAAAAAGCTTTTAGATCGTTAGGGATATATTTTCTCACAGGTAATATGAGCTTTTAACCATTTTTTTATTCAAAATTAATTCAATATCTAAGATTAGTAAAAAAACATTAATACATCACACTATGCGAAAGTCCTTTGAGGTGTTTGGAGGTTTTTGAATGGCCTCGCCTTCACCTCGGTCATTTAAAAACCACCTTACACCTAGAAGTACACCTTCCCTTCTTGATAGGTAAATAATGTATCGTGTCTAACTTTATTTTTTTTATAATGGCGATCCTTTTTGGCCAGCACTTCCAAAAAAGATATTTTTTGACGAATCTAATAATACTAATTTATTTGCGATTGGCATAAACAAAAACTTGAATTAAATATTACTAAGCAAAATATTGGATAATAATTTATTTAGTTTTATCAAATGTCCTGTCAGTGTCATTATCAAAGTAAGTGTTTTGTTTTTCAAAGGATACCCAATAAAAATAACTGCCAAATATTATGCATCATGGTTATCCATCCATCATATTTGTAATTTTAAGAGAGTTTAAATTATTAATTAAATTTTAATGCTTACACCACATTAGCCTTATATATATAACATATCTACCATGCAGAGAATGTCTTTTAAACACGAATTTTGTGTAATGTTAGCTCAGCAGGGGTCAAAGTTGCAGTCAACAAATCTTTCTTATCAGTGGACAAATTGTGATATTAACATATCTCATGTTAACGTAATGGAAAACTAAAACGTTTTATTTAGATTAAAACATGCAAAGTTTAAGTGAGTTTCACTTACATTACCTTTAGTAAAGTATGTTTTGCACTCAAATTTAAAGTAAGGTAACTAAAACATGGTCTAAGAAATATGTGTTATAGTTTAGGAAACCTATGTAAAAAACGCAAAAAAGACATTTTAACAAAACGTAGCTCAGGAAAGCTTACCAAAAAAAAACTATTTTATGGTTTATTAACACACATTTTTTGTGCCACAGAAAATCTTTTAATTAAAGAAAAACAAACTTTTTTTCTTTGGTTAGTGACACACTACTTAGTGTACTGTAAATAAAGTTTTTGGTTAAATATGACCATATAGGAATTTATGCACCTTATTTAATCGATTAAATGTGTTTTATAACAATGATTTATTCTAAAAGCTTAATTATATTTTAAATTTTAATATTATCCTAAGTTTTCAAATAAAGTTTTTTAACCCCAAATGTGTAGTATATTTTTTCCATATCTTCTTAAATAAATGCACTTTATTCTTGTACCATTTATGGTTTTTTCGATTTTCTGAACACTTAATTCTCATTAAGACTGTGACTGTATGAAAACAATTTGCGTTTTCCTATATTTTTGTTTTAAGAATTCTCCTTGCTTTATTTCTAATTTTTATACACTCCATTTTTTGCTCTGTTAACTTTTTTTTTGTTGTATTTTGTTATGTTGTGTTTTATTTTTTCTATCATTAATGTAACAAATTTTATGTGGAGCTTTTTTTATAATTTGATTATTGGTTATCTATATAGATATTCTTGTTACTTATTTTAAATTAGGTTTTGTTCATATAAGGCTTATTTTTATTAGGAAACAATTTAGTTGGCCATAATATAATTGGTCGCAAACATATGTTTCATAATCTACCTATTAGGCTTTTAGCTATTAGATTTACTTTATTGTAAATGAAATGTTAATATCAGAATTACACCACATTTAATAATAATAGACAACAAAACACAAACCAAAAACCTTAAAACAAGTAAGAGAAATTTTACAAAAAAAAAACAAATACAAAAAAAAATCACAGAACCAAGATTAAAACACGTATAAATTATTTATATAACTCTTATACAGTATGCCCACGGAAAAGGTGTTGAATAAAAAACTTCTTTATTTTTAATTTTATCGAAAATAGCTATTCTTGATACAACATTTTGCTACATCTTAGAGTGAGATTGGGATAGAAACATTTAACATATTTTACGCGGTGTTCAGAAAATCGAAAAAACTATAAATGGTGCAGGAATAAAGTGCATTTATTTGAGAAGATATGGAAATAAGTTACTAGGAAAAGTTGTTCAGAAGTAAAAGGTAGTCTCTAATACCAATTTTTGAAAAAATTGGCCTACTTTTATTAATTTGTGATTAAAATAATTTTGATATCAATTAACTAATTCCAATTTAACAACTCAATTTTTTACTAGTAGGCGTTGATAGAGAAGAGCTTTATTGACACTTCGCTTTAATAGTTCATTGGCCGTAGTATTGTCAGTTCCATATGCTTACTTTACAGTAAAAATTTAATAAAATTGATATTAAAATAAATTTAATCACAAATAAATAAAAGTGGGCCGATTTTTTAAATTGGTATTAGAGACTACCTTTTACTTTTTAACAACTTTTCCTAGTACCTTATGGCTATATCTTCTTAAATAAATGCACTTTTCTCTTGTATCATTTAAAGTTTTTAAATTTTCTGAACACCGCGTATAAAATATGTTAAATGTTTTTATTCCAATCTTACTCTTAAAAGAAGCAAAATTTTTTATCAAGAGTAGCTTTTTTCGATAAAATTAAAAATATAGAAGTTTTTCCTATTCAACACCTTTTTCGTGTACATACAGTAGATATCAAAATAATAACATTAATAAAGACAAAGGTTATATTTTGTAACCCTATAATTTTAAAATAAATCATAAAATAAAAAAGTGATAAATCCATTTAAAATTCATTTATCTAAAAAACCACTAAATAACTCTATTAATTTTACAAAACTTAAAGCAGAAATTCCACAATTAAATCAAACAAATCTCATTTATAAAATAGATTGCCTTGATTGTCCAAAAACCTAAATTGGACAAAAAAACAATGTTTAAAACCCTAATAAATAAACATAAAACAAGCATAAGAAACATTAAAGAAAATTCAACCGCTATCGCTATCATGCAATAGAAAACTTACAATATTTTAATTTCAAATATGTTTAAATTCTAGATTATGAAAAAAAATAAAAAAAAAGAAACGTAAAAGAAATGATTTATATTAAAAAAAAACAAAATATATTGTGAATTTTAGGACTGACACTGGTAATCTTAGTATTGTATATAATAATCCAATTACAGAATAATAAAATGCAAATATTTACCACCTATTAGAACTAAAAAGCCCAAAAATATATACAGTTATAATTAGACCCAACATTTGTATAATATACTTTATTATTTCATCACTATCTTTTAAAATATAAGGTGTTACGACAAAAAATAGTTATATCGTTAGTTTTTAAAAAAGTGTAATTTTTATGAAAAACAAAAGGAATTTAATTCTATATTAGTTTTCTATTGGTTTATTTTTATAAAAATATTAAGATTATTTTTATTGTTATAGAATCTAATGAAGGTTTTATAAAGAATAAACCAAATCGTCAATCAAAGCAATGTTTTGATTTTATTTATTTCAAATTTAATAAAATTAACCGAAAAAGGAGAAGTAAAACTCATTATAGGAATCTTATTAAATTTGGCTGTGCTTTGCTTTATATTTAAAAGGAACACAAAGTTTGTTTTCTCTGTTTGGTTATAGTAATCCAGGAGTCCCCGGCGCCTAAAGGCAAGGGTTTAATTAAAATCTATAATATTTCAGTTAAACGCCTAAATAAGTTGTCTTTGCTGAGGTCTTGGAAAATACATTCTTAATAGATAGTGTAGTAAGTAACTTTAAATTATTTCAAATAACGTAATCCGATCACTTTATCATATTTTTTCTTGTGCTCATAAATAAAACCGAACTTAATCAAAAATATAAAATAAAAAGAAATATTTTTTTATACACCTAATTGTTTTTATTTATGTTTACATTACATCTTGTATTTAAACTAAGAAAGAAAAAATATCTTTTTAACCCTTTTATTTAACTCATTACATAAAACTTGAGTAAGCCCCCAAAGCGAGTGGTGTTAAACTGAAACAAATTAAATTTGCCCCAATAATTTAAAATAATATATATATATATATATATATATATATATATATATATATATATATATATATATATATATATATATATATATATATATATATATATATATATATATATATATATATATATATATATATATATATATATATATATATATATATATATATATATATATATATATTTTTTTTAAATACAAAATTAAAGTTTTATATATACTAAATACAAAAATCCATGGTTGCCAGTGGGAAAATGGCCGCAAACAGAGGTTGCCATGCTTTCATTGAACTACTGATGTTATGTGCTGTAATCAAGAGTATAATGTAGTGTCGATGTGGTTCTAGTATTTCTTTACTTATTTTTTATGAAACATAAATTTTAAAGCATGATGAGTTTTTTTTGCATGAAAAAAATCTATATTACTTGTATTTTTTACTTGAAAAGTTGTCTACAGAATATTTAAAGAAATTCGATTTTTTATTTATTTATTCAATGTTTATGGATAGTAATATTTCCGTTTTTATTGGGTTAAGATCTACTTTTTTATTATAAATCTTATTAATATTATTATATCTTTCATTTTGGGTGTAATCAGTTTTAAGAAAAACAAATTTTAGGAAAGTTTTGCTGGTTAGGTTTGAGTGGGGCGTTATAACTTAAAAACTAGCAGAGTACGAAAAAATTTGACTTTAGATTTATGATCAGCGCCCCAAAAATCCCCGGTATACAAAATTTCAATAAAATCGGCCTTGGGCCCGGTAAGTAAAAAATTACCATAAAAAATTATGGCAAATGGAAAATTTACTTACTAAAATATTAATAATAATAATAATAATATATAAGTGTCAAAAGGTCCAGGATCCCGTTGACATATTAGGATAGACTTTTTGACAAACTGTATATAATATTTAGTGTTTATGTTTAGTTACATCGGAATCAAGTTACATATTCATTCAGAAACCAAGAATTTTAAATTCAAACGATTAAAAAATAAAATAATTATATAATTCGAATTATCAATTAATCCGATTATTGAAATCATTCATAATTCAATAATTCGATTCTTAAAATAAACCGATTATGCCCATCACTAGTATACTATACGTAAACTGTCGTTTTGGTATAAGGGTCACAGCTGCCATGTTTTTTCCTTGTTTACAGCACATAACAATGCGTGCATCTTCTCTCTTTTCACTTACCTGGAGCGAGAATCGTTCATTGAAATCATGGCAACCTCTGTTTGCGGCCATTTTCCAACTGACAACCATGGATTTTTGTAATTAGTATATATAAAACTTTAATTTTGTATTAAAAATTTTAAAAAATCAGGTAAGTGTAAACAATTAACACTGATATACCTGTTTACAGCTGACAACCCTAACGCTGCGGTTGACTGAGAGCTGGCAACCATTTCTTTTTCAATTTGTGACATTATTATCTTTTAAATGTCGTAAAATTTATTTTAAAAACATAAAGGTGCAAGTTTTGTTAGCGAATTAATCATACTAAAATTAATTACAGATAATTGCGGCTAATTTTTTATAGGCAACCTATCCCTGATCCATTGCAAACTTTCTTAACATTCATTTAAAATTGGTTGTATCAAAAAAACAGATACCGGCAGAATCGAGCAGTGGGATCTTAGAGTAACAGGTGGCAATAAATTTATTTATAGCTGACATATCTACGATATTTATTCGGTCATAAGTGGGAAGATCATTAGATATTTTTAAATTTTAAGTTATTTATATGGGTTTAAGTTTATTCCTTCATTTTCTTCATAAAATGTTTATACTGTTTATATCTATAAAATATACAGTGTGATTGGTAAGTAGAGGCGAAAAATAAAAACCCGGATTAATTTTTTAATTCTGAATCGAAAACCAAGAATACTTTTTTTGCAAATTTTCCTTCGTTTCCAAGATATTTCACTATAAAGTTTTGGCAAAAAATTTTAATCACATTGTGGGTGTGACTAATCTTAGTTGACGCTTTCAAACTATTACGTCATATGAAATCAAATTGCCTGCAATTGACATTTTGGGCACAGCTTAATAATTATGTTATCCCATAACATCATACACCGTACTCGTTAGAAAATTGATTTTCATCAGAACAATGTTAACTTTTACAAAGTCAAACTGATCATAGAATAATTGAAGCGCCAACTACATTGCACCCCAGATTTTTTTTAAAATTTTATATGAAATATTGAAAAAGAAATTTGCAAAAAGTTTTTGGTTTTCGATTAGAATTAAAAATAATTCTAGTTTCATTTTTCGCCCTCCACAATCCCCTTATATTTTACGCGATGAGGTAAAATTTTCGTGTTTTTTATACTGTTATTATTTATTTTTTACGTTGTTTTAGTCTACTTTTTTTCACCCCAACCAATATATTCCTCATTAACAGCTGCAGAACCAATTTTCTAAAGTCTGACATGTCCAGTTCTTATTGTTTACTAATGATCTACCTGCTTTTACTTAGTTTTATTCTTCAATAAACTATTACTAAAAAGGTTTCTTATTTTTCTATTTATTTAACTATACAGAATTCTTTGTCAAAGGTTATTCAACTGGGTTAAAGGGTGAGAAATCTATGTTTTATGTATGTATCGTTTCATACAATATATGTGATTAATTTTTTATAAATGACAAATTCGATGTTATGATTAATTGCTTTTTTAAATGTTTATATCCGAAAATTTATTTTATTTTTTTTGCCTTTTTCCACTGCAGATTAAATATTACCAATAAATAAATTTAATTATTATTTTAATAATAATCCATCCCACAATTTATTTTTTATCAAATACAAATAAGGATTGGGGTAGCACAAAACCTTTCCAAAGGTAAGGAAACGAATAGAAAATACATTCTTTTATGCCGATAACATATTATTAAGTTTTAAGCTATATCGATATACGTCCTAATGAAAACTGATGGCTGTTTTGATAGAGGACTGTTGATTTATTTCGAAGATTGATGATTTAAGAGTAGGTGGCTTTTTTATATCCATTAAAAGTTACTAAGCCTAATTTGTTTTTATGCCTAACAATAATAAGAACATTGGTAGTTTAATTTGTTAATTATTGTAACAACGATAAAATTAAACGCGTATTGCAAAAGTAGATTTTCTGGTTTATATGTCACACCTAAAATTTTTCAAAAAAAAATAATAAAAACTTTTAATTTGATTGGCTTTTGCAAAAAAAAGCTTTTAGTGGTTATAATGTGATTTAAATATGTTAATTAACTTTATAATACCTAAATTTCCTATAATTAGGAGCAGCAATTCTTAAACACAAATGCAAAAACAAACCACTACTTACAATTTAGATGTAATATACATATATGCTCCTAAGTACCAGAGTACCGAGAGTGCCGAATTTTCCGATGTTTAACCCATCTTTTGCGCCCAGATCCTTCAATCAAGACAACTGAAACATGCATACATATATTCACAGCACCTAGAAACGCGGTAGTGCACGGGTTGATGTTTAAATAACTACTTACCTAAATATGATCTCCCAGTTAGAAATCGCGGATCACTGCACGGCGAGCCAGACTCTACCAAAATACGCTACCTGAGTGAAACACATATATAACATAATATAACAAAAGAGATGTACTTAAGTTCCTAAATTTGGCTACAATAAATTATTTTTTTAATACGCCAACTAACCATCGGAAAGTCATACAACTTTTTATTATGTTTAAATAATTCAAATTCAAATTCAAATCCACATATATATTACATGTAAGGCATTTACAAAAATTGGATATGGTCGTCAATAAAAACGATCTAAACACCAACTATTATAACAAAGAAAAAGAACAATACAAATATCATGGATAGACAATTTGATCACACCCTTACGCTAACAAACATAATAAAAAGGGCTGTTATGTCCAATCCACGTGTTCATCACCTTAAAATTCACTTACTAAATAATAGCATTTTTTCGCCAAATAGTTTTTAATTGTTTGCTTAAACACACAGTAACTGAGTTCTTTAATTTGAAGTGGTAGGTGATTAAATAGTTTACCTCCTGTATATGATGGTGCGGATTCAAATATTTTGTCCTATGTTTTTCAACAACACAGTTGTCTTTATTTCTAGTCCCGTACATATGTTTTTTTTAACCCCAGGATAGTATCGTACGTAACGATAACTTAGTTACAGTATTTATTTTTTAATTTTTCTCGACTTTCCACTTGTGCTTAGCTGCAAGTTCCAGATCTAAAAAAACTTTTATTGGAAAATGATAAAAGCAAAATAGCGAATAGAATAAAGTAAGTTTGGAGATAGCAGCAATCCAGACTGGCTGATAGAAAAAGTAAAGTCAAATAAATTTCCTGCTTTGACAAAACTTTAGTCTAACGAAGATAGACAAAAATGATAATGTTCCATCATCTCAGTCTTAGCAGTCTTATAAATTAGCTCAAAATCCGCAGTTAAAGGCAATGCTCGAAAAAGTACTAAAAAAATAAGAGAAAAAGCAATAACTACTGATGATTCAAACACCCCAAAAGGTCGCCCCGTCTACTGCCATTTGTGCTCCTCTATTAAAAGAAGCATGACCACCACTTACTGCTAAAGATGCAGAAAACATGTGTGTGGCGCTCATCATAAAAAATATGTACAATTACTTACTATTTCTTTTATTGTAATTTTGCTTTTCAAAATAGAGTATAATCCACTAAAAACCAATTACATGATTTGAATAATAATAGCATATCGATAAATAGAGTTATCATTTATCATTATTATTATTAAGTAAACATTTTAAATCCATTTTTGCACAAAATTATCAATATAAACCTTTTGTTTGGTGAAAAATTATGTAGATGACATTTTTTCTATTTATCACCATGACGAACAATATTATTACTATTAATTTCACTTTAAAAAAGAAAAAAAACTCATCACTTCCGTTTTTTAATATTTTAATAAAAAAGATGAAACTAAAATTGCCAGAAAATCTATACAAACAAACTGATACTAAAATTTGTACTCTAATTATCCAATAATGGTACAAAAAAAAGTTGTAAAAAGACTATTTGATAGAATTAAAATAATTTGTTCTGATTAAAATAAAAAAAACCAAAAAGAATTTTTAAAAGATATTTTAGTTCAAAATAATTATCTTTTTGATTTTTTAAACAAATGCCTTCTAAAATTTAAACAATCAAATTTTAAACAAAATCAAAATGAACCTATTACAGTTTAGGTTTATCATATATTCCTGGCTTATCGATTAAAATTTAACTTATTGGTTATATATTAATTATTCTTTAAAACACTAAACCATACAATATAAACAAAAATTTAAAAAAAATGTTATTTATAAGATCCCTTGTAAATAAAATAAATTTTATTTAAATGAAATTTTAAGAGCATTAGCCAAACGCATAAAAGCAAAGAACATACATTAAAAACACAGAATTTCACAAATTAAAAATCTGTCAACACACTTTAATAACAACTAAATAATAAACTACAATGCTTCTAGTATTTTAACAAAGAAAACTTGTTAAAAAAAAAACGTAAAATAAAGAAGACTGCATTTATATTATTAAATAAAGATAAATGTGTAGCATCAATAACTATTAATTTAAATAATACATGATTACCTATGCTTGATGCTAAAGTAATTTCAGGTAAACTTTCAATCAATTAAGACAACACACCACCTTTTTTTTTCGAGTAATTTAAACAAAAACATTCTATTACGTACCGATACCAATACAGGATCACCAAATATCGATACCGGCGTAGGGTTAAAATATCTAGTTTGGTAAATATATTCTATTGATTTAATAACTCTTTAAAAATAATATTTTATATTAATTTAGAAAATAGCTTAACATTTTTAAAAGGTACCTTTATCTACACTAAATAAATTAAACTATTTTTTCCATATTACCAAAAATATTTCATATAAAACATCTGACTGGTTGTTAGATGCTTAAACAGCTATTATCCGTGGGGAAACTTTAAATTTTAAAATGCATCAGAAAACGCACTGACTGTAAAATTATAGTTAGGATATTAAACATTTATTCACTTTATGACATTTTATTCTATTAAGCTTAAGCGCTTGAACAATATGTGACAAAGCCAGTTTGTAATAAAAGAGCTTATAAGTATATTTTATGCAATATTGTATCATGTTGGTGCTTTTTAAGAAGGTCAAACCACATTTTTTTTTGTATAAAAATCATCGTATATAATTAATCATTCACCAATAGATATTTTGTTAAGTTAAGTATGCTTTCAAATTTAAAAATATATGGGTATGAATGTAAAACATTGTTAGGGTTTAAAAACTAGGTTTAAAACACAACAAATCTAATCATTAAGAATTTAATTTTATTGAGCGATTTAAACACATATGGCCAAAAATGTTTATTAAATACTTTTAAGATGGAGGAATAATGAACGTTTACTTTTTCTTAATAATTAATAAACAAAACAGTTTTTCAATAACACTAAAATCTTGGATTTCCATTGTCTTTATTTGTTAATTGATACACAACGTTTTGGTTTGTGATGTATCTCCAACCGTTTTTAAGTGATAACTAAAACTATTATACAGGTCACGCGGTTATATAGAGTACGTATGACTCCTTGCTTTGTTTCGTTACAGTGATTGGAATTCTGGTGTAAATATTGTCCAGTATGGGTAGGTTTTCTGTATACCGAGGGTTGTATATGACCATTATTTCGTTTAACTAAAACGTCGAGAAAAGGTAGAGCCGAATTTTGTTCCTTCTCCATTGTGAATTTGATACAGGGTCGAAGACAATTTAGATGTTTTAAGAAAACTTCAAGTTCTTCGTCATTACCTGTCCATACAATAAAAGCATCGTCAACGTATCGTAGCCAAACTTTTGGTTTGATTAGTGCAGTATTAATTGCGTGTTCCTCAAACCATTCCATATAAATATTTGCTACCACTGGAGAGAGCGATGAACCCATAGAAAGTCCATCGTCCTGCGCATAGTACTTATCTTTCACTTGAAAGTAAGAACTACGAAGGCACAGCTCTAACAGCTCCATCACTTCATCCAGCGGCAGGGTGGTGCGTTCAACTAAGGTATCATCTTCGTTGAGCTTGGCCCGAATGATGCTTTACGATTCTTCTACTGGTACATTTGTATATAGACTTTCTACATCAAAGATTACGAAAGTAACGTTTGGTCCTATTTCTACATTATTGAGAATCTTAACAGAATGACTAGAGTTTTTTTACAAAGGATGGTGACTTCCCGACTAATGGTTTAATCACTTCTAAAAGGTATTTTGCAGGTGCAGTCGTGGTAGTCCATATAGATGTGGAGACTTACTTTTTGAGGTTTAATTGTTTGTCCTTTCCTCAAAAATTTTTTTTTTAAGAGCCGAAATTTTGTTTTCTTTTGGGGGTTTGGGATCGGCAAAGACAATTTGTTTTAAGAACCTCATTTTTTCTCTTTAAAAATTTTTCATACAAGGGCTTTTCCCTTTTCTGCAAACTTTTGTGGATGTGCATTTTTAAGGTTTTTAAACTCAATTTTTTGGGTTAATTGGAGGGGTTGCGGGTTTTTTTCTTCTTTTTTTCATAAAAATTCTTCCCTTGGTCCCTGAAGCCTTTTTTTCTAAAGCAATTTTTAAAAGGGATTTTTGCTTTTAAAAAAAAGTTTTTTTTTGACTTCAAAAAAATTTTTTAAGTTCTTTTTTTGTAAATTAAAACCCTTAATTTGGGTTCCCCAAAACGGGCCAAAATCTCTTAATTTAAACTTAAAAAACAAAATTTTTGAGTTTCATGGGAAAAAATTTCCATTATTTTTAAAAAGGTTATTTTAGGTCCATTGTACCCAAATAAGATTGGAATTTAAAATAAAATAAAAAACGTTAAAAAATTTTTTTTTAAATTTCTTAAAAATTAATGAAAAATTCTTATTAAACAACATAGGGCAAAAAATTTGTTTAAAGTTAAATTTTTTAAAACACCAAAAAAGGGTGCAAATAGTAACAATTTGGGGAAATTTTAATAAAAGGCACAACTGTCTTGGACTTCGCATTTTTTGGGAGGGGTAAAAAATTTGTTCCAAAAAAGGGTACAAGGGGGGAAGAAAAAAATTAATAATTTCAAAGTTCTTAAAAATTAAAAAAGTTGATTTTAAAAGGGTTAAAAAATGTAAAACCGAAACTTTTTGAAATTCAAAAAAAAGGAAATGAAATTCTACAAAAATAAGGTAAAATTATATTTTTAAAAATTAAAAAAATTAAAAAATTTTAAATAAATATAATAAAATTAAATATATAATTTTATTTTAAAATTTAATTTTTTTAAAAATTTTAATTATATATATAATTTTTTTTTTTAAAAAATATAAAAATAATTAAATTTAAAATAAAATAAATATTTATAAAATTTCTTCATCGCTTGTAAAAAAAGTGTAGTTTACATAAATATAAAATAACTAATATTTAAAATTGTAGAAAAAAGACGAAAATTACAAACATACTTGTTAATTTCTTATAACTTTTATAAGTTTGTTGACAATATCTTCTCAAAAAAAGAATAAGTTTAAGTGTAGCCGTAAACCATCAATCATTTGAATTAGTCTACAGTCTATCAAATAAGCCATCAGTTTTCATTAAGACATGTTTCGTAATAACTAATAACGGAAACATTTTATAGAAGTATAGATTTTTCCATTAGGATTTTTTTCCTTTAATTTTTTTTTCTATTTAACCAACTAACAAACAATTAAATTAAGAAATTTTGTGAAAAAGTAATTAACATAGTTATTATGGTTGACGCCCAAATACCGGGTGGTGCATCGCCAGACTGGCCAGGGAAAACCCCTAAAAAATTTTTATACATTGAAAATATTGGCTCCTCTATTGAATTTCAACAAAATTGTAAGACTTTTTGAAGACGTTGATAAGATTAGTACATTCTAATTTTTTTTTTTTTTGATAAAGCAATTAAAAGTTATTTAAGAAAAACTATTTGTAAAATCGTTCATACCTGCTACATACCTTAATAATCAAACCCGTAATAAATAAAATGTCTTGTCAACTTTTTTAAATTTACGTTTTACTTTGTATTAGTTATTTAAAATGTTTTGCAGTATTAAAAAGAAAATAACAATGATTAAATATATTACACGGAAAATATATCGAGTCCTGCAGTCACGTTCCAAGTAAGACACAGTTTTTTTTATCAAAATTGTTTGAGAAAAGTATGTTATTTATAAATGCAACGCTTAGCGAAAATAATGTTCTCGATTAAAAAGCTCAAAAAATAATGCCGATTTAGATGTTTTACTTCATGTAGAAGAAAATAAAGGAATTAGCACCAGGCTTCTTGGCAAAGTTGTAGGAAAAGGGTAGAGGGCATCTACGCAAATAAAAAAAAATATTTAAAATCATCCGTACAAATATCAAAACTTTGGAATTAAGGGGAAAGGCGATGAGACCCAAAAGGGCAGATTTTTGTTTTGAAGTTATGGAAATGGCCAATAACGATAGGGACTTTTACGCAATTTTTTGTTTTATTGACGAATACATTTTCACATTAAACAATGAACCAAACGTTAAAACATCAGATACTGGGCAAAGACAATGAACACGGATTTGTATCTACAAGGACTTAATACCCTAAAAAGGGAAATTTGGGCGGGTATATTTGGACATGGATTTTTGGGGTTTTTTTTTCAAATCACAATTGGAACAGAAACTTTTTAGAACTATTACAAAATCAAGTGGGGCCGGCATTGGAAGAAGTTGCACTTGAGAATCAAGACATTTGGTTTCAAATGGATGGTTGTCCTGCACACAATTCACGAGAAGTAAAGGAATATGTCCAAAATGTTTGTCAAGACATTTGGTTTCAAATGGATGGTTGCCCTGCACACAATTCACGAGACGTAAGGGAATATGTTCAAAATGTTTTCAATGGACTCACTATAGGACCAAATTACACCATAAATTGGCCAGCTAGGTCTCTCTTCCTTTGGGGTCATATCCAAAAAATTTGATATGACCCAAATTTGAGTTATCAAAATTAAGAAGAATTAAAAGTTTTAATTTCAGCGGCGTGCGATCGACTATCGTCATTTCAACTTCATAATGTAAGAACTGAATTTTATTAACCGTTTAGGATATTGCTTAGCAGTAAACGGAGGTCTTTTTGGGATCTAATTAAAAAACATTAGTTTTTAGTTTCAATGTGTTGTGTTAAAACGGATTTTTAGACAGTTTTAAGGGTGTTTTTCACCTTCCTAAAATTTTCAATTATGAAAAAAAATCTCATTATGTAGTTCAATGTAATTACTTGTATTTATTAAGTGATTACAACCATTATTTTCTCTTTAATACTGTAAAACATGTTAAAATAACTAATACAAAGTAAAACGTGAATTAAAAAGTTGACAAGACATTTTTTTTTATTACTGGTGGATTCATTAAGGTATGTAGCAGGTATGCAACGATTTTACAAATAGTTTTTCTTAAATAACTTTTAGTTGCCTAACAGAAAAAAATAAAATTTAGTATGTGAGCTAATCTTATCAACGTCTTCAAAATAGTCTAATACAATTTTGTTGTAAATTCAATAGGGGAGCCAATATTTCAATGTATCAAAATTTACATGGGATTTCCTATGGCCAGTCTGGCGATGCACCACCCGGTATATGTATTGGAATTAGTTGTTTTTTGGAAATACAATTAGAGTACTTCCAGAACTTTTAAAAAATTAGAAATTATTTATATAATTTACTAGTGAATTATAGCTATAAATAACTATAAATAATACTAAAAAAAAGTTTTAAATATGTTTTCAACGTTATATATTTTCTGTAAAATTTTGGAAGCCAACGGAAACGACAACACGAATCTGTAGTCAAAATTGGGGGTCAAATAGCAAAAAATCGAGAAAACCCTAAAATACCGACACGGTACATTTTCCGGCTACCACGGAATATTTGGACTACGACTATATAAACTGACTGGCTGACCCCTTATGCGGAAGATATTATCGGCGCCTATCAATGCGGATTTTGTGCTTGAAGGTCAACAATAGATCAAATATTTTCGATCAGACAAATATTAGCAAAGAACTGGAAGTCCAACCGGGGTGTTCACCAAATCTTCTTGGATTTCCAGCAAGCATATGACTCCATAAAAAGAAGCAGGTTATGGCTGTCAATGTTAGAGATGGGCATTCCAAGGAAATTAGTAGAACTAACACAAATGTACGTAACAAACTCTTATTTACAGGTAAGGGTAGGAAATAATACATCAACGCCATTCAGTGTAACATCAGGACTCAGACGAGGAGACCATTGTTATTTAATTTTGCCTTAAAATTTGCGGTTATCGAAATAGCGTCGGAGCTAATAGAAAGTTTTGCTCATCAAGGTTCAAAAATGCTGTTGGCCTTTGCTGATGACATAGACAGATACCACTCGTTCATGGGAGAATGAGATGGCTTGACAAACATTACATATTTATAATCTTAGCAAATAAAAATTGAAATTTTTGTCGATAACAGTAAACAGAGAAGAGCTAATTTTTTGTAGGTATTATTTTTTTATTGATTAAACCGCCAGTATTAATTTTTTTACGTTTTATTTTGATAGTGACTTTTTACGCATAATGTAAGAGGCTGCGCACTATGCTGCTACATCCAGGAAGCTTTGTTTGAAATCTGTGCTCAGCGAGAATTGACGAATTTGCGTCTGAATTATCTAGCCGCTTAGAATGACGTCGACGCTCGCTGAGCACGGCTTACAAATAAAGCCCCTTAGGTATTCTTAGTGCTTATGGGTGAAATCATCATGTTATCAAATTATTACCTCGCAAAAAGTTAAAAAATACTGCTTTTGTTAATATAACTTTAGTATTGTAGGCTCTTGGAGATGATATATACATATATGATACATATATAATACATGTAGAATTTTTATGAAACTTGTTACTTCTTCCTATCCTATTTTATTCCATACATGGAGATGGAACAAAACAAGAGGAAAGAGCACAATTTTGAGGGGTATTTTTTCCTTTGCCTCTCGGTGCAAAGATTTTGGGAGCTCAGGGCGTAAAGGTTCGAGCACGCTGGTAATTTGGAATAGAAAAAAAAATTTAAGACACCAACTCTCTAACAGTACAGGTGCAAAATAAAAGATTATAAATTTCTAAAAACAAATTTAATGGTATACATTTGTTTGTACACATATAATACAAATTTAAATTTTTTAAATGTAAATTTTTAAAAAATTTCTTTGTTGGTTTTGGTGACCCTTTGGTAAGATGCTATACCTTTTTTTAATCCTGTGTTGGTCTTGACTGTGGAAGTTTCCCCATGAACAAGTCTCTGTCGGCTGGAAAAGCGTCACCGTGACAGCGTCAGCGTTGTTTTTCACAGCATCACAAAAAGAATGAAAAAAGGCAGATCAATAAAACAAAGGGTCTTGAAAAAATTTGAATTTATGAACTGTTATTTTAAAGAAAAAAAAAAATTGACACTTATGATTTAAACTTAAAAAATTCACACTTTGGTAAGACTTTTTTATAAAAAAAATAAACAAAATTTTTATCTACAATTTAAGGGAAATTTTTCCCAAAAAAAAAAAACCTTCCTTACTCTTGTTAAGGAATGAAAATTAACGTTACAAAAATATTTTCATAAATTCAAACAATGGAAAATGATGATACATTTACAAAAAACAAATTAGTAAAGGAATTTTAAAATCAAAAATATTGAATAAAGGAAAAATTAAGCAATATCTACTATCTAAAAAACTTTCGTGTCTTTCTTAAGAAAAAAAATGTCGATTTAGACATAAATAGCAATTAAATGCAAAAAAGAAATTTTAATTTACAAGTTTTAAAACTGAAAGTTTATAAAAAATATAAGATAAAAAAGAAAACAACTGATTTAAAACAAGGTAAGTTTATAAAAAAATATAAGATAAAAAAGAAAACAACTATCCTTACAAAATAATAAAATTTGCTTTTGACTGTGACACCCCCCCGATATAAGGGCCCCCCCACCTAGTTCCGATTCAAACACAAATGCCTGTAATTAACAAATTTCGCAAATACGATACTTCGTATTTCAAATACAAAAGGGAAACAACGTTAACACATAACGTTTTCAGATAAGATACGATACGGTAAGATAAGATAAGGAAAAGGAAACGCCATCCCCTACTTTCCAAATCAGATGATAAAATTTATGGTGTTTCACCATACAAAAAGGTAAATGATTTTGTAGCCCCTCCCTCTTTCTAAAAAAAAAATTAAAACCCCAAGATTTACGGAATCTAGTATTTTTTAAACCCCCACGGGTTTTTGAGTCAACATTCATTCCCCCTAATGCAAAAAATTTTATATAATATAAAACTTGACTCACCTGTGGTCTAAACCATAAGCCTTGGCCCAGCCCTCTGCTACTACTGCCTTTTCAATCCTATGGAAACCCCGAGGTAGTCTTTCCTAGTTTTATGTTACCAGAACAAACCCCACAAGCATCCTAGAATGTTTTGTTCTCTTATAAAATAAAAAAAACGGGGAAACAAAAAAAATTTTTTTACTTTTTAAAAAATTTTTAAGGATTTGAACCAAAAAAAGAGAAATTATAAAATCCTATGCATATCTATGCAAAAGGAAAAGGGAAAACAAAAACTTAAAATTTTTTTCAAGAAAGAAAAAAAAAGAAAAAAAAAAAATGGGGGTGCTTAGGAAGATGTAAAACAAAAATGACTTAAAAAATTTCCCCTTTTCGGCTCCTGATTATATTAAAATACAATAATTGATTTTCATTTTAATTCCTTTCCAAAAAAAAAAAAAGGCGTTTTTTAAGCGACGGGGTAAAATTTAATTTTAGATTTTTTTTACTTTTTTTTGATATGATTTTTACGATAATAACACTCGCACATCGTAATCCAAAGTTTGTTTAAATCTGTGTAGCAGAATTGACAAATTTGCATAACGATATTGAAATTAGCTATGCTTTAAATGAGTGACCCGCTGAGAGGTTAAAATAAAGCCCCATATTCTTAGGCTTAGGGTGAAATAAGAAAATTATTACCCCGCAAAAATTTAAAAAATACGCTTTTTTAATATAACTTTAGTATTTATTTGGAATGATAAACTAATGATACATATATAAAAAAATTTTTTGAAAATTTTTACTTTTCCCATCCCATTTTTTCCATACATGGAGATGGAACAAAACAAGAGGGAAAACACAATTTTGAGAGAGTTTTTTTTCCTTTGCCTCTCGTGCAAAGATGTTAAGGTTAGCTCAGGGCGTAAAGGTTCGGAGCACGCTGGTAATTTGAATAGAAAAAAAAATTTAAGACAGCCAACTCTCTAACAGTACAGGTCAAAAATAAAAGATTAAAATTTCTAAAAACAAATTTAATGGATATACATTTGTTTGTACACATATAATACAAATTTACAATTTTTTAAATTCAATTTTAAAAAAAATCTTGTTGGGGTGACCTCTTTGGTGAGATGCATATACCTTGTATTTAATCCTGTGTTGAAGTCTTGACTGTGGAAATTTCCCCAGTGAACAAGTCTCTGTCGGCTGGACAATGACGTCACCGTGACAGCGTCAGCGTTGTTTTCAAGCATCACATAAAAAAAGCAAAAAGGGAGTATCAATACATCAAAGGGTCTTGCTAATAAATTTGAATTTATGAACTGTTTTTTTAAAGAAAAAAAAAAATTGCATTTTGACTTTAAACTTAAAAAATTCCCTTTGGTGAAGACTTTTTTTAAAAAAAAAAAACAAAATTTTTATCTACAATTTAAGGAATTTTCCAAAAAAAAAAAAAAACCTTCCTTCTCTTTTAAGGAATGAAAAAAAAATTAACGTTACATAAATTTTTCAAAAATTCAAACAATGGAAAATGATGATAATTTACATCAAAATTAGTAAAGGAATATTTAAAAATCAAAAATATTGAATAAAAGGGAAAAAATTTTAAAATATCTACTATACGAAAAATTTCGTGTCTTTCTTAAGAAAAAAAAAAAAGTCGATTAGACAAAATAGCAATTAAATCAAAAAAGAAATTTTAATTCTCAAGTTTTAAAACTAGGTAAGTTTAAAAAAAAAAATATAAGATATAAAAAAAAACAACTGATTTAAAAAAAAGGGAATTTTTAAAAAAAAAAAGATAAAAAAAAAACATATTTTCAAAATAGATAAAATTTGCTTTTTTACTTGACACCCTCCAAAAAAGTACCCCCCATTTGTTCCGTTCACATAAAAAAATGCCTGAATTAACGGGGAAATTTTGCAAAAACGATATAATATTATATATATATATATATATATATATATATATATATATATATATATATATATATATATATATATATATATATATATATATATATATATATATATATTTTATATATATATATATATATACAGTGTCTCAGAATATGTGGGCTATCTCCCCGGTTTTTTAATGGAAAAACTAAAAATATTATGACAAGTTCCCATAAACTTTTTTACGACCCTTTCCTACATAGATACAGGTACAAACGGACGCCCTTGGAAATCGTTTTTTTTTTAATAACTTTTAAAAACTAAGCGCAAATAATTATTTTTTACTATGATGGTAACAAGATAAGTCTTCTTAAAATAAACCCATTAAATCATATTTGGTTTATTTTGTTGGAGGGACGGAATAGCACTGACACAATAATACATTTTTTAACAACCATATGATAGAGGCTCAACAATATTATTTTTGGTGCTATAACCTTAAACTAAAAAAAGGTATTCCTAATTAAAATCGATAAAATTAACTGTTTACTAGAAATAAAAAATTATGGTTGCTAATTTTTTTATATTATACAAGGTATTTTTCTAATTGAATGCCAATATCAATGATATCATATATAGTTTTGCCAATATTTAAGAAGGCTTTTTTGGTAGTAGGTATTGGGTCCATGAGACGGGAACTTTTTCCTCTGATAAAGCCCCAACCCTTTAAAAACTGCCGCTTTCCTTTAATAAAAGCCGCTGTTGTTCTGGAATTTTTATATAATAATTTAATAGGATGACTCTGTTTTCGGGTTGTTAGGCCGTCGTCGGTGAGTTGGTTTTCATGACGTTTCGCCAGCACGAGTGGTTGGCATCTTCAGAAGGTAAGCTTCTCGGTTAATCACTTGCGTATTACAGTAATGCAATACATAAATTATGACAGTACAGTATGAAATAAAATTCTGTACATTATTTTCCAAAAACCCTTTACAGTATTCGTTTTGAAATTCCAGACTTGGCTCTTTTCGCCTTGTCTGTAACATCCTCATATACTGTAAAAGTTTATTTCCGCACTTACAACGTAAATATTTATTACGATTTAAACAAAACAAAAAAAAAAGGTTAGTTACAACAATTACCAACCCAAAATTTTATTTTTCAAATGGGTCCTTACAAATTCCAAAAATGTCGAAAATGACATTGGAGAATCAAATTTTCGATGCGCACGATATTTAAGCTATATACACAGGTCTCAAAACTAAAATTTGCGGTCAAAAAACTAAACATGGCTGCAACTGTATAAAAAATTTTCATAGGGTCTTTATAATCTGTTATTACAAACATGTCATAAAAAATATTTTTAAAATGGCGGCCACAGTATTCCGAAATTAAAAAAATATATGGATATTTTAAACAAAAAACAAAACTCAGTAAGTAAAAATTTTTGATACTAAAAATTTGGCATGTAAATTTTAAAAATGTATTCTTTACGCGTGTTTTGCCAATTAAACTGTTATATTCAAGAACATTGAAAAATTGGCAGAAGAGTTAATAAAACTGTTTTAAAATGTCTAATAATATTTTAAAAAGTCTAATAAAATGCTAAATAAGTAGATTAATAAAATAAAACTCAGTTAGTTTTTAAAATCCCGTAACAACAAAACAAAAAATAAAGGTATGTAGTATGTAGCCTAATAGCTATACTACAAAAGCTACAAATTATTCTGAATCACTATCACTTATCTCTGAATCTGCTACATCTTCATCTGAGCCAACTCTTGATTGTGTTTGAGAACCACTAGCTACTAGCATTTCCAATGCTTCTGGTAAAAAATGTTTAATTTTTTCTTTTGGAAGCTTTCTGATACTTGAAATATAAAAGGGTCGGAAGAAACAAGCAGTCTATTAAATACATCTTCCATTGTTTTCACTCGTGAAAATATTTCTAAAAATCTGAACGGTATTTTTTAATATCCGTATTCCCTAGCTTCTTGAGCTCCTTTCAGATAATTGTCCAATTTGTAATAATGCTTTCTTTAAATTTCTTTTTTTCACTATTAATACTTTTGTACGGAGGTGGGCATATAATACCATGGATATAAATTTACGAAAATTTTTGCTGTGCCAATTGAACAATTTTTCGAAAAGTTCTAAATTAATATCATAACCACTAGAAATTACCTGTAGTATGATATAAAATTTTTATAGGCTTTTTTAAATTTTTCTCTATGTCATTAAAATCCTACTGGTTGCTCCATATAAATAACAACGTTGGATGACTTTGTTCCTGTTACAGCACCGAAACTTTTCCATCAATCATAGATAAATCCATAACATAGGATATTTTATAATTTCTTTTCCTTAAGGTATTTTCTAGAGCAGAGGTTCTCAAACTTATTTCGTCTAACGCCCACTTTTATAATCAGTTATTTTTGTAGCACCCCCCATTTTTTTTCACCTTAAAAATCCCAATAACATATAAGTCTCGCCTGAAGTTTAATTAAACCTATATTCTAAACGAGACTTTTCTTACCAGACAGAGCAATAATAATGCAACTTTACAATATTAGGAGTAACTTTAATTCAAAATAAACAATAATCAACATTGAGCAATAATAGTACAACTTTACAATATTAAGAGTATTGGGGTAGCGGGCGGAGTGGCGGAACGTCACGTCAGTCGCTGGTCGGTCGCGAGACGCGGCTGTGTATTTAGGATTTGTCCCTCCCTGCACCTGCATTCCGCAAACACAGACCGCACGAACGTTGACGGACTATTAATAATACAGGATTACACAAATAAATCGTACAATAATTGAACCTTTTAATTTCAATATATTTGTTCTTTATTTTTACTGGATTAGGTTCATTAAAAAATCCCGCGTTAGGCAAGTGCATAGCTTGGCCACAACAATAAATATACCTATTTTTATACACTTGTCTTCGGAGGTGGAGACCTCACCTGCGACACTTAAAGACACGAATATTTTCAGTGTTTGATACCTATTACTAAAATATCTTAAGATATAAATTGCGCTGTGAACGCATTAAAAATATTAAATATTTTTAGTTTTGATTTTACAATAAAATAAAATATAAATATGAATAATAAATGAATGTTGTGTAGTAGAAGGATTTTAATTTCAGTGAATTTTAAAATATGAAAAGCTGAAATTACAAATACCACCCCCCTTTAAATGACATCAGCGCCCCCATTTTTCAGACCCCCTTTCCGCCCCCTCTGCCTCAGCGCCCACAAGGGGGCGTTATCCCACTTGAGAAAACTGTTCTAGAGGCAACAGATTTTTATCTGGGTTCAAACATAAATTATTTCAAACAAGTTGATTCTGTTGTTTCTTGAAGAAACTGCATTCGTATTGGTCTACAAAATCGGGAAGATGAAGTTTTATGATTTTCCAAATAATTACTTCCTTATTTAGCTGCTTATCGGTATATACCAACTGAAAGGAACTAACGATGTCAAAAAATATCTGGCATCAGAAATGTCTTCTCCATTAAATGTTTGCTTATATTTACTTTGGCCTAAAATGCCATTTCATCTCCATTTTTAAAAAGCTTTAAATTTTCAAATCTTTATTATTTAAGGTTTTAATTACTGGCTATTGAGCTTGTATTAGACGCCTGGCAGTATGATCTAACAATTGTTGAAGTTTGAGTTCAGCACAACTTTCATAACATAAACATTTATCTTCCAGAAACCCTTTTTATAAGAACGATAGACTTGCAGTTTTGTTCTAAACTTGTTTGCCTTGGACCCCGATATTGGCTTTTTAAAGCTTATACTCAATTATTATAGAAAGAGCACTTTACTCTTTAAAGGGGTTTCAGAACATATCTTAAAACTCTGCGGTATTTTGATGCCTTTTTAGGGTACTAAGGGCAGCTTCTTTTACAAGTTTACTTGCATCCAATGACCCTTAGAACGCAGGCTGGATTGCGTCGCAAATGCCAGTTCTTCCCCGGGCCAAAAGAACTACGAAGTTCTTCAGTTTTTCCGTTTTTGGTTCTTTCGCTGGATGGCAGAAATTCCTTTGTTGGTCTGCCTTTAAGTGTTGGTTTCATTGCTCTTTCTAAAACCAGAAACGTAACGGGTTGCTCAGCAGTCGTTGTATTTTTGAAAAAACGTTACTTCGGTTCTATTTACACTTTGCAACTTTTGTCTCATTTTTAAAATAGGGCAGAAAATGATTGTTTCATGCCTTCCCGAATTTCTATAGATTTTCCACTACTTTTCGATATCACGATGATTAAGCTGATTAGATAATCCGTCTTTTAACCGATTTTTTAAAATACCGTAAACCTCCTTTCTGGTGTAAACTAACTCTTGGCAAGAAGAGCCTAAAATAAAGAAAAAAGCATGTAAGTTTTAATTTTTGTTTTAATATATATATATATATATATATATATATATATATATATATATATATATATATATATATAT
>JAHBCN010009999.1:0-33387 GCA_019359885.1 Listronotus oregonensis | reverse complement strand
AAAATTTAAATGACACCTCTCAGTGGAAAACCGAGTCATAAATAAGTTGCCTGCAAATATCTATTGTTTAGGCACCGCACCTTTTGAAAGAATACAGGTCCTGATTACCTACTAATATCAATAGTTTAGGTTAGATATTTTGAATGCTCAGTAACACACACGAAAACACCTTGACAAATTCCAAACGACTGATGAACTAAGATAAAAAGACTTTGCCTTATATTAAACACCGGAAATTTTCCTTTAACCTACATAATATACCAAAAAGTAGGTACAATAATAAATAAAGAAAATTTTAACTCCGGACCTACATGCGGGTACAAAGTTTATTGAGTTTTACGACTAACAGTAGCAGGTAAAACGAGAAATCAAGGAATTATTGTGGAACGTACCATACGTATTAAATCAAGTACAGTCATTGTCATCAACTGGTATAAAACCAGCATCAAGTAAGTTTGACAATTTGCCCGCTCATGAGAGTTCGGGGAATTCCCCAAAATCGAACAAAGTATGAGCTAGGCGATGTTGCGATATTTATAATTTTGTTCGCTAATGCAGGCAAGTAACTTTAACTTTATTAAGGGTATTTATGCACGATCAAATTTATTGGTCAGTTAAATTCCATATTATCTGGGTAGATAATTTTATAGAATATTAAAATTAAGTGCAATAAAAAGCGTTTAGCATAAGGGTCTTAAATTTTGTTACAATTATCGATTATGGTACAAAGCTATTAAGTCTGGGATCGCGGGTTCTTCTTACCAGGATGTTAAAACGCTTTTTTAAAATCAGAAAGTAGGTTGCCACTTGAATGTGGCAAAATATGTTAAAATTTGGGGTTGAAATTTTTAAGGTAAAATACGTTAAGAAAGAACTAGGTATCTTATTTTGTTTGGATTATTAAAGGAGACGACGAATAAGTATTTTTTTAACCTAAACTTTAAATTAACGTTGCCTTCAGAATTTCTTTGGCCCAACCAGAAACTGTGTAGCTATGCCAAGAAATCCGAATTGCAATATAGTTGTCTGACATTTAAAAAAGATTTCATAGGATGGTATAATCAAGTTCAGGAAGCTAACTATGCAGATAATACCAGTAAAATTATTGTTTCAGATATCTTAAAAAAAATAAAGATAATTCAAATTCGTCACTAAATATCCATAGTAGATTTTCTTTCCTCTGTTTCACATAACTAGGTAGGTAGGTTTAAAGTGAGTGGGTATAACACCCTTCCACCGCAACCGATCGGTCTATTGTGGCTCACATCCTTTTATATTTCTCCCACCAGGTCCAGATTCCTAATAAATCTGATGATCCTGTTGGAAGAGATATCTTTCACCTCCCCCGGCAACAAGGTGTCATTGCCGAGGATTGCGAATCTTAGTCGTGCCATTGCTGGGCACGAACACAGTATGTGTTCTGCCGATTCATCCTCCTCCATGCACATGCGGCACTCGGCGTCTTCCGCTAGGCCGATCTTGTGCATGTGGTATTTTAATCTGTAGTGTCCCGTGTACAGTCCCACTAGATTTTTAAGGTGTACCCTTGATTGCTCCAGTAGTTTGACAGTACATTGTTGGTTCGGTGGGCTTATGAAGGCCTTCGAGTGTCTGAGACTCGGCAGTCCATGCCAGTATCGAAGATTTTCTGTTTGTGTCCAAGCTGATATGAAGTGCTTGGCCGTTGCATAGGATATAACAATGACCGGTTCTGGCCTGTGAATTTTGTTTCCGCCCCTCCTTTGGCAAGGAGGTCTGCGGATTCATTTCCGTCTAGGCCGGTGTGTCCAGATATCCACAGTAGTGTAACCTTATTGTTTTGACCCAGTTTGGTCAGCGCATCCTTCCACATAACTAGAACAAGCCCCTTAAAGTTCTTGACGAATCGCAGATCGCTCCTCTTGACATATCGGGGCCTTTTAATCAGGTTTGGTTTGAACCTATCTTCCTACAGCCTTCCACCTAACTTTTCTTTTTGTTTTTCAGTATCTAGATGCACGCATGTGTGTATATTACACGAAATGTTTTAGTCTATTTTCCCCAGTCATAATTTCGGACTCGTTCCACATCAAGGTAAAGAATTGTGTGTGTTGTGTGTACATTCAAATAATTATTTTAATTACCTGTGACAAAAGTGAAAAAGTTATGCCCAGTGATCTCTGAGATATTTGATTTTAATAATCGTTCATTTTACTACTGATTGATTGACTCATTGATTTATTAAAATTATAGGGCACTTTCCAAGGAAGTAAATACTTGAAATTTAATATGTAAGTAGATGTGAGGGCACAAGTAAAGGAAAAATAGAGCTGCAATACCCTATATATATTGGGGGGTATTTTCGAACTGACTTTCTGAGGACATAATTTTCTTAGAATTTAATATTCGGGCAGACGGGGAGTTCTGTCCCCACTGCTATGGTACCTTGTCATGGACGACCTACTAAATGTCCTTTAACTTGAAGGGCACCAAACATTGGGATATGCAGACGATCTCGTCATTATGGCCCAAGGAAAATTTAACAATACTGTTAGGGATAAAATGCAACAGGCCCTAAACGCAGTTACCAGATGGACGAGAAAGGAGGGACTAGACATAAACCTTTCTAAATCAGCCATAGTTGCCTTCACCAAAAGGAGAAATCTAGAGGGCTTAGGACCCCTGATCCTACGAGGTGAAACAATCAAGATTGTGGGAGAGGTAAAATATTTGGGTGTCATCCTAGACTCTAAACTTACCTAGAACCATCATCTTCAGAAAATAAGAAAGAAAGCAGAGATGACTCTTATTTTAATCAGACGCGCTCATGGGAAAACATGGGGCCTTAAACCAAACATGGTGTATTGGTTATACACCATGGTGGTAAGGCCTATGATAACATACGCATCATTGGTATGGTGGATAAAAATACGACAAAGTCAAGTCAAGTCAAGTCAAAATATGCTTTATTGTTATAAAGAAAGAACTAACTAATACTTATAAACGGTCGCTGAAATACTCAGTCAGAGAATAATATGCCCTGCTCAGTAGTAATGACTTAACCGTCCTTCTAATTTTTTTTAAAGGCTGTATCATTCTTACAGCGTTCGGCAGATGATTGTACATTTTTTTTTAATCATAAAAGAGCGATGCTTTGATTAAACCTGAACGCGGGATCGGTAACGACAACACTCCCACCTGACGGGTATTATGAGAATGAATAGCATCTATTGATGCTCAAAATTTTTTATGCATTAACGAAACGGTCTTCAGTATGAATAAGGAAGTTAAAGCCAATATTCCATGCTTTACAAACAAAGGTTTGCAGGACTCTTTAGGACCAGCTCGACACATATTTCGCAAAGCTCGTTTTTGCAGCACAAAGACAGAATTAAACAAATACTGGCTACAGTTTCCCCAAAATGCTATTCCATACCTTAGGTGGGACTCTATAAGAGAAAAGTACACCGTTCTTGCAGTATTTACATTCAGTTCGCCAGAAACCACTCTTACGACAAAACACCCCGATGCGAATTTCTTACAGAGACTAAAAATGTGTTGTTTAAAACTTAATTTATTATCGATATATATACCTAAAAATTTTACCTCGGAACGGTTTGCAATTAAACTATTGTCGATACAAACATTAGCCATTGCCCCATTGAAATGCAATATATTAGTCTTGGATGTATTAAATGACAAAAGGTTAGCATCACAAAACATTTTTACTCTTTCAAGATTCTCGCTGACAGTTTTATTCAGTTCTTCGCTACTGTTGTGCCACAAGATGGTAGTGTCATCTGCAAATAAGGTAAAGCGGCCTCTAATCTTCAAAAACGATATATCATTTATATACAGTAAAAACAATATAGGCCCCAGTACAGAACTCTGAGAAATACCAGCAGAGACCACCACCTTATCGGATTCAAAACCTTGCACATTAACTTTTTGGATTCGTCCGGTCAAGTATGACTTGAACCAAGACAGAGCATTACCTCTAAAACCATACATCTCAGAACTGCTGTTACAGAACTGGCCAAGGTACAGAGACTTGCTTGCTTGGCTATAATAGGAAAAATTAAAACAACCACAACAGCAGCCATGGAGTGTCTCTTAGACCTTCCACCATTTAACCTTATAGTGATGGGAGAGGCAAGAATGAGCTACTTCCGACTGCAACAGAAACCAACTGGTGTCTACGCTAATTTGGGACACAACAAGATAAAAAGTCAGGTTGGCGGCAACATCCTGAACGAGAGAACAGACTAGATGATTCCCCAATATTCATTCAACAAAAACTCCGAGGTAAAAATTCCAGATCGAAGTGAGGAACGAGTAGTTCTTCCTTCGTTCTTTTGGATGGGCCTCTTATGAAGCTTTTTCCATGTCTTATTCTACTGAGGTTTCCCCAGTATTCTTCGTGTTTGTTTCGGATTCATTCCCTGGTTTGCCCTCGTGCTGTGGTTTTGGTCACTCCAAGGGCAGGTTCTGGCCCAAAGTATGGTGTGGATGATCCTTGTCTCGCTAGCTAGTCCGCTTTTTCGTTGCCTTCTATCCCCGAATGTTCTGGTACTAACAAAAGAGTTTCTCTGTTGCGTTCTCCCAAGACTTCCAGTTTTTTTTGGCATTCCTATGTCAGCTTGGACGTTACCTTGGTGTTTACTAGTGCACCTCCCCGGTACGGTTGGATATATCATCTGGTATACGGATGGTTCCAAAACCGAGCAGGGAACTGGAGCGGGCGTGTACAGTGAAATGAGGAATTTACAATTCTCCATTCCACTAGGAACACACAGTTTTGTATTTCAAACAGGAATATATGCTTTACTGCACTGTGTAAAAGAAAATAACAGGAGGGCTTATAAAAACAAGCGGATCTGCATAATAACAGACAGCCAAGCGTCACTAGGGGCACTAGTAAACCCCAAGGTAACGTCCAAGCTGACATAGGAATGCCAAAAAAAACTGGAAGTCTTGGGAGAACGCAACAGAGAAACTCTTTTGTTAGTACCAGAACATTCGGGGATAGAAGGCAACGAAAAAACGGACGAGCTAGCGAGACAAGGATCATCCACACCATACTTTGGGCCAGAACCTGCCCTTGGAATGACCAAAACCACAGCACGAGGGCAAACCAGGGAATTAATCCGAAACAAACACGAAGAATACTGGGGAAACCTCAGTAGAATAAGACATGGAAAAAGCTTCATAAGAGGCCCATCCAAAAGAACGAAGGAAGAACTACTCAGACAAAGTAGGAAAAGACTTCGCATAACAGTAGGGTTGCTAACAGGGCATGATAACCTATGAGGACACTTACACAAGATAGGCTCATACAATGGGGACCCAAGTTGCAGAATGTGAGACGAGGGTGAAGAAACAGCCTACCATATTCTGTGCGAATGTAAAGCATTGAATCACCAAAGACAGGTATTATTTGGGCAACCGGAAATGAGCCCACAGGAATATATCAACCAACCAGTCTCGGGGTTATACAGACTTGTAGAAGGAACAAGACTAATGGGAGGATTGATATAAAAGACAATGGGAGATTAGGCACAAAAAGCCCATGAGGCTGCTCTGCCTCCGGTAGTTAATCAAGACGGCTCCCAGGGAAGAAGAAAAAGAAGAAGAAGAATATTCGGGCAGTATTTTAATTACTTAACAAAGAAAATTGACACATTTACCCATCATCAAATGAGCATTTTACGCATTTCATATTCAGTCTACTTACAGAGCAAGGTAGACTGAAAAAACAGGCATAAAATTTCCCTCTCACTCCTTCTTTGTCCATTCAATAAACTCAGAAAAAAAGAGATTTTACCAAAAACACTGTAAAATAAGGACCAAGTTCCTATCCAAAAATCTTGGCCTCTTAATGTATGATATCTAAAATAAGACCAAATGCTGTCCACAACTCTGTTGTACTCTTTTTTGACTTGGCAAGTTTTTTACTGATCTGTTATTACTTAATAATTAATACAGGCATTTTTTTCCTTACTACAGACAGATCAGCCAAAAACTTGACAAGTCAAAAAAGAATGGAATAAAATAGTGGACAAAACTTCTTATTTTAAATCACATTATTTTAAGAGGCCGATATTTTTGGATAGGAACTTAGTTTTACAGTGTTTTTTTTTGGTAAAATCCCTTTTCTTTTTTCTTTAATAAAAAAAGAATTAAAAGAAGGGGAAATTTCATGCCTGATTTTCCAGTATCCAGAGCTCTTTAATTAATTAAGAGTAAGGCCTATCACTTAGTTTCCTTTACAAATCAACGTATAAAATAAAAGTTGCAACACTGATGAACTGACCCATCTTACTCTTAGGTAATTCATTTTACTTAAATAAATTAAAAAATTATATATTGATTACTGTAGAATTAGATATTAGCGATATGACCATGCCAAGAAATGGTTTGTATTTATTTACGCGAAAACCGTACTTCGAATATAAAAAGCCAAGAGATCAAATTTGTTTGAAATTAAACGGAAATTCGAAAGAACATTTTTATTCTAGAGAAATGTAGTGACATACAATTTTTTTGTTAAAAAATATTTACGGAAAATCCCTCATGGACGACACTGGTGGAAATTTAACTTTTTCTCGTACTCCACAAAATGTCCTTTGGGCCCTTTGATGAATACAAGACGTCTTTCAAATTTCTTAAAAATATTTTAATTGAAAGACATTATAAAAAAAAATATTTTTCAAAAATATTAACAGGGTCTTTGATTATATTTACGTGGCTTCTGGAGCCTTTATTTTTAAAGACAGAAAAAAATGTTTTATATAAAAATTGTAGGATTTTTTCCATATAATCTTTTGAAATTATCAGTAAAAAAATATTGCAATAAAAAAAATGGAAAAATATAGGCAACTTCAACTTTTTTAAATCGAACACCCTGTATATTATGTGCTACAACAAAATATATTTTTTTTCTAATTTCAAATATATATACATTTATGAAATTTGGACTAATCATGTTTAAGATATTTAAGCTTAAAATATAAATAAATTGAAATAAAAAATCATATTAGTATCCAGAAAGCTATGAAAACAATAAAATTGTTTAAATAAATTTGACGTATTGATATTGTAAAAAGTTAAAATTTATCATTTTAACTGTTAAAAGAAGTTTGTATTGCTTTTTTGTCGATGGGCTATTCAGAAGAAAAAAAATCGCTATTACGCTATTCTTTTTTATGGTAGCAATAATAATGTGACGACAGTGCAAAGGGAATATTACTTATTATATCCTTAACAACGGGTACCATCTATAGATACTATTAAATACATAGTAAGAAAGTTTATTGATCGAAAAAGCTTTAAAATGAAGAAAAAGACTGCAGCATGAAATGAAAACAAAGTTTTGGATATCCTCGGTTTTTTTTAGAATAATTATTATACTTTTTCTATTGGACTGCAACTAACTGCTTTTAATAATTTTAGAAAATCCTAAAATATCAATCTTGGATGCGGCATCTGAACTTAATAAAACAGATTATACAATTTATTTAACCTAAAAATTTAACAAATTTTATTCTTATAAATTTATGTCCGTTCAGAATCTTCCTGAACAAAACTTGCAGGACCGACCTAAGTATGCATTGGAAATAGCTAGGTTTATGCAGCAGAATCCAAAGTTTTTAAATAAAATTCTATTCACCGGCAAGTCTTCCTTTACTTTAGCTGGAATGTTTAATCACAAAAATAAACATTATTGGTCCAGAGAAAACCCTCACCAAATTAAACATAACAATTTTATTGTTTCTATGGCTTTCTTGATACTAATATGAAACTTTTTTGTAATTTATTAATAATTTAACCTAAAATATCTCAAAAATGGTTGATCCAAATATCATCAATGTATATATATTTGAAATCAGAAAAAATAAATTTTTCGTTGTAGCGCATAATATACAGGGTGTTTCATTTAAAAAAGTTGAAGTTGCCTATATTTTTCCATTTTTTTATTGCAATTTTTTTACTGATAATTTCAAAAGATAATATGAAAAAAATTCTACAATTTGTATATAAAACGTTTTTTTCTGTCTTTAAAAATAAAGGCCTCAGAAACCACGTATATATAATCAAAGACCCTGTACTTTAAAAAGTAAATCGTTTACGACATATACTCATATGAATTTTTTTCCTTATTTTTATTGGAGAATCATTCTTTGAAGTTTGTCGGTAGATATTCTACACACCCTGTATAAATAATAACTATTTTTCTGTTTTACGAGGAGTTGCTATAGGAGGAATTATTCATACATACGCCTTGACTTCTTGAAAACAAGAACAATATAAATTAATTTAACATCATATAAACGGCTTATAAAGAATTTTTATCGTCCCATGCGTGCGTCGTAACATAAATACATAATTAAGATAATGTTATAATGGACTCATTTAAATATCTTAAACATAATTAAGGTAACCTGTACTTTCTATGACACGTTATGAGAAATTTCTAGCAGCTTTTTTTCTTCTTTTAAGAGAATATATAGAATTCCTGTGAATATACCGAGTGTAGTGGTATTTCAAAACTAAAGAGATTTGTTGGTTGGTTTAAACCAAGGAAGTTTGAAGGTTTATGTAAGCCCAATACTATAGCCCATTCGATCAAAAAGTGTCTGACCCACTATGAAAATAACTGTCATTAAGGGGCTCCTTTGATTCTGCGCAGTAACAAAATTTTACATAATTTTGTAATGTGTTGCCTACATACACACTGATACCCAAACACTGATTTATCAGTGTTTGGGTAGGCAACATATTATACTTTTGACAGAGCCGGAGTCCCGGATTAATTTCGATTGTTTTGCCATGTGTGGTTTTATTTTGTGGTTAAAGAAGTTTTTTTGATTAATACAAACGTCCCTATTTTAGTAATTAGTGTTTATTCAATGGTAAAGATAATTTCCAAATATTTAAATCTTGTGTAAATAAACTCCCTCTTACCACACTTGAGACACCCACGGTACGTTAGTATTGAAGCCTTAGTCTTGGTGGACTGTCCCAAGATTTAAAAACAAAAATAAAAAATTCTATACATCTCATTTAATTTGTTTATGGTACCTGCATAAGGTAACACTATTTTATTGCACTTTTATACAAATTATAAATTTATAAAATATTGAATGAGCCTAAAATACAAACAACCAGTCTAAATTTTGGTATTCTTTTACTAAGGACCCTCGCCGATTTCGATTTTTTTTTCATACGGAGGCGCTGGCTATAAATCTAAAGTAAGTTTTTTTCGACCTTTTACTTTCCAGATATCGATTAAATATGATCATTAAAAAACTAATTTACACTATCTTGCCCTTATTTTATCACAAAATTGGTGATAAGTACAAGAAACTACCATACAATGTTTGAAATTTATTTAAAAAAAAATCGTGTTTTAATTTATTTTATCAAGATACAGAACTACCAAAAATATCGACCATTTAAATAGAAGGCTGTAAGGTGGCGCCATCAATTCTTTCTATGTTGAATTAAATGATATAAAATCCAATATTACATAATAATTTTAAATATTCTGTATTAGTTTCGTTTAACTGTTATACAGCATTGGCCTTCCATAAACCTTAAAACTTCCTTGGTTTAAACAAGATCAGTCCAGAAGTCCGCTTTCCTTTATTAGTTTTAGTAGATTTTCTCCGCAAAACTTGCATGTTGTGGAACCATTTGTATGCCCATTTTCCGCAAGTGTTTCCTTAGAAGTCAGTGGCCTGTCAATAGTCCTACTATTTGTCATAACTAAATGCATTTCAGAAACAGGAACTCAACTGTTAGTTTTTTAAAAGGTTGGCCTAGCATTGCCTTCGCATGTCTTTGACCAGGTGATGTATATCAATAGGCCTTTTAAGGGTATGCTCAGCGCAAGCGCGTCCGCCATGTTAAAAAGGCAACAATATAAGCTTCGGGCCCTTTTTATAAATATGTCTGGGCAACAAAGATTATCACCTCTAATATCAGTGCAATTAAATGAAAAATTAATTGATGGTGCTTTATTAGAGCATCCTACCGTAGATGCATACAATTGCGTTCAGTTGCGATGATGGTTGAAGTGTCATGGTCGTCCTCAAGGAATAAATAAACCCAAACTAGTTGGGAAGTTAGAAAAATAATAATTTAGATGTCAAGTAAAACTGTAATCTACTGGTCATGGTAATAAATAAAAGTAATTACAAAAAAGAAAAAATAATTCTTTTACTTACCTACAACATTAAATATTTTAATTAAAATATTTGTTTTATTATTTTATTATGTATGGACAATAATTTGAATTGAACTCTTTTAAAAAAATATATTTTTTATTACTTGTTTTATTGCCAATTTTTTATAAACATATATGCACTGCTTATACATTTGTAAATAAAGTGCCGGAAAAACATGGCGAAAGTTAGGGCATACCATAAAATTCTTTTAACTATTAGAAGGGATATAATCCGAATGTTGTTTTTGGGACCATCTGTTAATTGTTGTTTTCATCGCCTGTTTTTATGGTCCGAGGACTGGCTCTGGGCCGTTGAAATTCCTAGATAAACCGACTCTTGCTACTTCATTTGCTTTTTCATTGCCTTCTATTCCTGTGTGTCCAGGAACCTAGAGGAGTTATACCTGTTTTTCTAGAGATAAGTTCTTTTGGGTCGTACAGGCACTTCACTACAGAGATAAAAACTCCATTAAATTATTTTAACCTTATGTAGCCTTAAAATATAAAAACAATGAAAACTAACCAGAAGTAGATTAGATTAGATTAGATTAGGCCTGCCGAGATTCCACATAATGGCTCCGGGCCTATCATTTCCATGGCTGATCCTCTTTTGGCTAAGTCGTCGGCCTCTTCGTTACCTGGGTGGCCCTCATGGCCTGGTACCCAGGCTACCGTAAGTTTGTTTGCCAAGCCGACTTTTTCCAGGGCCTGTATCCAGTCCCCCACTAGTTTGGAATTAACTTTTGGAGAACTGATGGCCTACAGGGCCGCTTGGCTGTCTGAGTAAATGATGATGTGTTTTCCTTTACTCCCTTTTTCTTTAATCTGCACGGCGCAATGCATTATTGCTGCGATTTCCGCTTGGAAAACCGTGCGTGCTGACCAAGACTTAAGGTTATGTTTTCTCTAGGCTTGTCTCCATAAATGCCAGCTTCTACTCCCTTGTTGGTCTTGGAGCCATCTGTATACCAGATATGATCGGCTTTGATTGGAGGGCCTTCTTTCCAGTCCTCCCTATCTGGTATGACCATCCGAAAGTGTCTGTTAAAGATGAAACGAGGGGTTGACCTGTCCGAGGGCATTTCAAACAATGAGCTGACCTCTTGGTCCTCCTCTATTTTCCATCTTAAGGTCCTTTGGTGTCCTATAATTGGACTTTGACCTCGTTTGAATCTATAGAGTACCGCCTTTACTTCACCCTGTATGTAAATGTGAAGTGGCGGCAGGTTTAGCTGCACTTCCAGGGCTGCGGTTGGGGTTGTTCTCATAGCTCCCGTGATACATACGCAAGAGCCTTTGCACACTTTGAACTTGTCTGGTTGCTACGGTCTGCGTGACCCTTGCCCCCCAGGCAAGTGAGCCATAGGTTATCATGGGTTTTATTACCATTTTATACAACCACAGGTTCATCTTTGGGTTAAGTCCCCAGCTTTTTCCACAAAGCCTGCGATATCTCCCGAGGTTGATTTTTGCCTTCTGAACAACTTTGTTGAGGTGTGGTCCCCAGTTCATCTTTTGGTCAAAAATGACTCCTAGATACTTGACCTCTTTCGAGAAGGGGATTTCCACTCCATTAAGCTTTGGACATCATCTGATTGCCCTTAGTGTTTTTTTCTTTGTGAAGGGAACGATAGCGCTCTTTTTTGGATTAACCGACAGGCCTTCCTCCCTGCACCATTCGTCTACGATGTTCAGTGCGTTTTGCGTTCTTTTTGAAGCAAAGACTAGTCGCGTTGCTAACTACGATGACACATAGCTCGTCATAGCAGTAGTCCGAGGTTCAGTGTTGAACCCCTCTCTTTGGCCTTTTTTGCCAGCAGGTCGTCGACTAGGATCGCCCAGTATAATCTATCCACAATTTTTTCCAACGTTTTTAGCAGGAACGAGAATAGGCAGAAGTAACACAACATACAATGTATTAAAAAGTAGAAACTGTTTTTCGATAACTGTAAAGTCAAATATATCAATTGCGCATGGGTATTACACCGACTTAACACGAGCTTGACCTTGATTTTCGACATAACATTAAGCCTACGAAATAACCTCTTAGGCTTGGGATTCTCTTTTAAGCCCTTCTGTTTTACAGCTAACTTGAACTATTTAGTAATTAACGTACTTTAAAACAACATGTATATAAATTTCAAAGAACACCTATGGTATTTATTTTTATTTCATTTTGCATTATCTCGCTTTAACTCACAATAAAAATAATTTATTCTAAAAGAGAGCCGGCAACTTAATTACATAAATTTCACTAATGTCAAGGTTCCTTTAACACGCCGTGTAAAAGAATTGTGTACCTTGAATAAATACTTCTAGAAAACATCTTTTCATTAGTTTTGGTTTGCTTATGACATAATTAACGTCAATTTAATTAATTAATTACTTAGTGGTAATAGTACCTTATTATTTCTTTTACCTCTTATACGAGGGTAAACCCGTTATTTTGGGCAACGCCTAAGCTTTGTCTTTTTTTATCTATAGATGCTCTACACATTATTAATATAAATCAAAACAAAAATTGTCTTAAACAGATCAATATTTTTGATAAAAGTCAGTTGTTAGTTCTTACCTCGTGCTTGGGGCTAGAATTAACAGCTCTATATATAATATATTGATTGATTGATAAATTAAATACACAAGTTGAGGTTTTGTCCGCCTCGACACTGCAGCCTACAGGGCTTGTTGTATCTCTTGTGTATTTGTTTCAGTTAAAAAGGTTTGACACCTTAGACAGGTGTAGTAGCCCTTTTACTGTTCTTTTCTGGTCTCCAGCCTCCTGGTGGTTAATGTCCACCATATGATGTGAGAGGCTGTCTCTTCCTCTTCGTCACATAGTCTGCAAATGGGTTCTTCTCTATAGATGCCCATAGATGCATATGTTTTCTTAGGGTGCAGTGTCCGGTTATTAATCCTGTAACTATTCTAATCTGATTCCTATTTAGTTTTAGTAGATTCACTTGTCAATGCTTTCGATGGTGAGTCCAACATTGATTTACTGTGATTTTGCCTTGGAATGTGGTTCCAGTATGACTGATGTTGTGTTTGAATCCACCGAGTCATGTAGCCACGAACCGAGGCTTTTGGTATTCCAAAACAGGTTCAGGACCCACAAACATTGCTGCGGAGCCTCGCCTGGCCAGGGAGTCTGCATTTTCATTGCCCTGTATTCCCCTGTGTCCTGGCACCCAGGAAAGTGTAACTTTGTTGTGGTTAGCCAGGTTTAGGAGGCATTGCAGACAGTTCCAAACCAACCTTGAGTTGACTTGTTGAGATGCCAAAGCTTTTATGGCCGCTTGACTATCAGAGAAGATAGTAATGTCCCTGCCCTTATATCTCCTCCTCAAGTTCTCTCGCAGACAAAGTTCAATGGCATATATTTCCGCCTGGAAAACAGTGGCATATTTCCCCAGGGAAGCATAAGCATTAAACCTGGGGGTTATACCATGTATTCCTGCGCCGGCTCCATTGTCAGTCTTGGATCCATCGGTATACCAAACCAAATTCCGAGACTGACCAGGAGATCGCTCACTACCGCCCCAGGTAAGCTGGGTTTTGTATGGTCTGTGTGTATTTATCCGTTTTGGCATTGTATCACTGCTCATCTCAAATATTGGGTTTGTGATACTGCTCGTTATTCTGGTGTGTCCTAGGGCAGGCCCAGAGCACCAGTTGCCGTTGCATTTCAGCCTGTATGCCCCAATCCTCGCCTCCGCCTTAGGAGGCTTAGTAGGGTTTCCATGGCTGCAGTTGGAGTGCTTCTAATAGCTCCCGTTATACAGAGGCATGCTAGTCGCTGGAGTTTGGATAACTCCAGCTCTGCTTTTCTCTGTTCTATAATATATTAACAGATGACGCAACAATTAACAGTGTCTCGTATGCTAACCGACAAGAACCAAAAATAACTTGAACAAAAACTTAAAATTCGTTAAACGATTTTAGAAAATCGTCGTTTTTTGTTCATTTTTTCTTACCGTTTATCAGGCTTACACCTATCAACAATCATTTTTATGCTAAGAATCAAGCAATTCGGCATAAAAATATGTCTAATTTATACTTAAACAACATCACGAAAGGAAAATAGCCCATTTTTACCTTAGCAATATAGTTTTACATACAGTCAACAATAACTACAAAAATATCAATAATTATTGTGGTGTACCTTTGAAACATCTATATTGGGCCTATTTCTTTCAAGAGTACATCGAATCCAGTCACTACCTAATGTATTATATATTGTTTATTATAAGAGACACCATAAACAAAACAAAAATATTTATTTTACTCAGAGACACTGCTTTTATCTTATATCCGTTTCTTCACTATTTCTACTTTCTCGTCTGTCGTTTTTTTTTATCTTCTTCAGCTTTATCTTTCTTTATCGTTTTTGGTCATGGTTTCCTTTTTTTTTGCTGTAGTTTTCCTCTTTTTCAGTTCTCTTGTATGATGTTCTTTTTCTATAAATTCTTCTTTAGAGTATGACAAATTTTTTGGTGCGTGTTATTTTTTTAAATGACACTCTCCAAAGAATATACTAATCTACATGAATATAATAGATAAATCGGAAACCTTGATAATTGTAATAGTAGGCCCCACACGTTAACATTGACCCCGCCGATTTGTTAATTATAGCAATGGATCATTGCACCAAGGTTAATTTTTTAGTATTAGAAATTATAGCAAAATAATGGTTAAAAGTTACACTCACTAAGTAATGTAGCATTATTAGGTATAAAATGCGCTTCTAGGAAAAAACAACATAATCCTAACACCGAATATTTCAATCGTAAATCAAAAAATTGTAAAAATCAAAATATTGGTTAGTTGTCCCAAAATGTCGTTCAGCACACAACTCACTCTTAAGGCTCGTTGAGCTAACTGGCTTGTTGAGCTGTGGCATGTAGTCCAGGGAAGTTAGGAAATAAATCGGAAATTTTTAAGGCCAGCAGATATCGAGATTCGGTTTTCTGTATTGTGTTAAGAAAAAGTTTATATGGTGTGGTTATGCCATTTTTCGAAAAATGCATTCTGGTGCAATAAATGCATTTTGCAATTGCATAATTACTTGCAATATTATAAGAACGACTGGAAACTCGGAAAAATCGCTGGAAAATCGTTATTTGGTAATTTTCGGGGATGCCGAATTCAATTCTGGCATTAAATTCACCCCGGGGGAGCTTGGGGGTGGCCCTGCGGGGGTGCCCGGGTGGTGATTGGGGAGGAAATTGCAGCGTCTATGAAAATTAGCCAAAAATCGTTACTCGGGTGTTTTCGGGGATGCCGAATTCAATTCTGGCATTAGAATTACCTGGGAGCGCTTGGGGGTGGCTCTGCGGGGGTGCCCGGGGGGTGATTGGGAGGGAAATTGCAGCGTCCAATTCTGGCATTAGAATTACCCGGGGAGCGCTCGGGGGTTGCTTTGAGGGGGTGTCCGGGAGTGATGGGGGAGCGGAATTGCAACGTCCATGAAAATCAGCCGAAAATCGTTACTCGAGGGTTTTGCCAGCAAATTTAAATAGTCGATCTTGCACTCATAAACGCGATTGTCAACGCATTGACCGATCATATCAAGCGTGCCTATTTTCAAGTACACAGTTGGTATAGTTCACAAGGTCAAGACAAGACCTTAAATCCGTTGGTATGGGGGTAGCAATTGAAGGATGGAGAGCACAAGGTGCGGGTGCCGACGAAGTGGGATGGAGTGATCACTTGCATGCAATGATGTTTAGTATTTAAGTTAAAAATTGAACTTTATGATAGATACTCAATTCAATATTAATAAAAAGTACAATATATTATTTAAATAAAGTATTATTCTCATAATTTGTGATTTTTCACTTTCTTTAATACCTTTCCCGCAGAGCCACCCCCGAGCGCCCCCGGGTAATTTTCCCAATGAATTCGGCATCCCGAAACCCGAATAACGATTTTCCGAGTTTCCAGTCGTTCTTATATTATTGCAAGTAATTATGCAATTGCAAAATGCATTTATAGCACCAGAATGATTTTTTAAAAATGGCATAACCACACTACATAGTTTCCTGGGAGCTTTCTGAACACAATGCAAAAAACCGCATTTCGATATCTGCTGGCCTTAATTTTTTTTTTTTCGGTCGATTTTTATCTAAATGCCCTACACTAATGGTCTAGTTAGCATATCAAAGAACGTGCTATAGTTATAGTAGGTATAGTTTGGAAACAATTTTAATACTTACATTTGTTAATTGTAGCATCGGCCTCCCCTATTAAGCCCTGGGGTACCCCAGCATCCTAAAACAATATTTTGGTTCCATTATTATTATCATCATAGTCCGTCACTGCTATCTCTAGATATATTTCTTTCAAGTTCTAAACCAACACAACTTTCCACAAGATTAAATTTACCTTCGGTTTTAAATGTTAAGACAATTAGACTGTAAAGAATTCAAATAGAAGAGACCATGTTTTTTAACATTAATAAGGTGAAAAGAATTAGGTTTTTGCTAAAGTGGGTTCTTGTGTAAATACTTGTGTTTTAAGCTGATATCACCAATTATACAGAAAATAAATTACCAATCCAAAGGCGAAGATTACTAAAAGTAAAAAAAAAACAGTGTAAATATATAGGGTGATCCAAAAGAATACTAAACGATGCCATATTTGTGGCTTCCCTCGTATCAAAAAAAAATACCCATTCTGTATATTTTTTTCGACACAAAATAGATACCCTTGTTCATTTTTGCAAACGTCTCATTTTTTTTTATGTTTCAAGAAAAGGAATGCTTTTGAATGCAATTTAGTAACAGCAGGATTAATTTAATTTGTATGAGAAATTTTTGATTTAAATTAACAAAATAAAGAGGGTAACCATAAATACCTTAAATACCAAAACACAGAAAGTCAATATTCTGTCAAAGTTTGGTGTTTATTATTACTTATAATACATTTTGGTAAAAGTAAAACTCATAATTAAATTAATTTCGTTGTTACTTAAAATGAATACGCAATTCTTTAGCCTCAAGAGAGAAATTGCACCATTAAGAAAATATTAATTTTTTGTCGTATCTCTTTTGTTTCACTATAAATCGTTTTCTTAAGTATTCTTTTACAATCTACAAAACAAAATACACATAATGTCTCTTTAAATTCAATCATTTTTTTAAGTGTTCATAACCATTTTATAGGAAAATATCCACAAAGATGGCTATTTTACATTTTTTTTAATACTCATTGGACGATCCTGTATTCGAGATTTTTTTTATTTTTAAAAGATATTTTTAAAAAAAGTATTAGAGGATGAGTTTTTTTTAAATTCATCCATAAAATATTATGTTTTAATTTTTTAAGTTTTTTAACAGCATTTTTTTTTCAGGTACGTACCCTGAAAAATTCAAAAATACGACAGAGCTAGTTAAAATTGTAATTGGTAAGTTATATAGCAACAAATTATCCACCATGACTCTTCCCTCACACACCACCAAACATTTATAGTTATTTCACATCATAGCTTAGTGGCTATGATGTATAACAACCCAAAAAATGCTTTTATAGGGAACAATATTAAAAAAAAAAAATACTTTTTAAGAATTAAATGTTTAAGGTCCTTTTTGATATGTGGAATATAGATCATTAGATCAGTACATGCTTTCCAACATATTTCGAAAGATTGTGACTAGAAAAGCATGTGTGGTCCCAAGGGTAGCAAAATAGTCTCGTAGAATAATGTCAATTAGCTGAATTGAAGTGATGGTGCGTGATGGCATGCATTCTGTGACCTCAGTAAACTTGTGAGGCCATTTGGTCCCAGGCCTCCCATTTTTGAAATACATTTTAAGAGGTAATTTAATTTATTATCTACATTATTTTATTAAATTTTTGAATTAAGCTTTTCTGTAAGCGTGGAATCATCAATTAGACGAACATCTCTTTTTTGAATGGAATTAATAATGCTAAGAGTTGTAGAAAACGACATTTCCCAAACATGAGAACAATATTCTGAAGGGGAGTGTGTTATAGGGGAGATAAATACTTTCGGCTCGAAAGAGAAAACCAGATTTTTTTTAAGCTGCTAAGGCTATGTATGTAATGTCTTCTTCTTCTTCTCCCCTGGGAGCCGTCTAGATTTACTACCAGAGGCAGTACAGCCTTTTGGGTTTTTGTGCCTAATCTGCCATTATCTTTTATACCAATCCTCCCATAAGTCTTGTTCCTTCTACAAGTCTGTATAACCCCGAGACTGGTTGGTTAATATATTCCTGTGGACTCATTTTCGGTTGCCCAAATAATGCCTGTCCTTTGTGATTCAGCGCTTTACACTCGCACAGGATATGGTGGGCTGTTTCTTCCCCCTCGTCGCACATTCTGCAACTTGGGTCCACGTTGTATGAGACTATCTTGTTTAGGTGTCCTCTTAGGTTATCGTGCGTCTGAGTAGTTCTTCCTTCGTTCTTTTGGATGGGCCCCTTATGAAGCCTTTTCCATGTCTTATTCTACTGAGGCTCCCACAGTATTTCTCGTGTTTGTTTCGGATCCATTTCCTGGTTTGCCTTCGTGCTGCGGTTTTGGTTACTTCAAGGGCGTTCTGGTTCAAAGTACGGTGTGGATTATCCCTGTCCCGCTAACTCATTCGATGTAATGAGCTTATGCCAGTTAAGGTTATTCCTAAAAGTAACGCCAACAAGATTAATGACTTTTTGTTCTGCAGAACTGGGTCGCTCATATGTAACAGATTAGTATTGGCAGACTTTTTCCGCGACAGCGCACATAACTATGTTTTGAAGACATTAAACTAAAATATTTTTGGCGCTCCAATCTAGGATCAGTTTAAGGTCTTATAAAAGAGATATCTGGATTTTCCTGCGTTTGTTTTCTAAATCAGGCTTAGGGCTGGCTTCAGAAATTTAATATTAGAAGTGAAGGGGTACAATCGTCAAAAAATATAAGTAAGATTGATTGTGGAAGAGAGAAGATCGTTAATGTAAAGAAGAAACAGAGTTAGTGCTAGTACTAAGCCCTGGTGCACGCCAGCATTAATTTGGTAAAAGCTGGAAAAATGACTATCTACAACAACTGGTATTTTATTATAGCTTAAGTGGAAGACCATAGAATGGAAGTTTTGGAGCTCATTATGCCACACTTGGTCAAAACCTTTGAAATGTCAAGAGCAACGATCTGGAATTCACAAGGAACTCAAGAGACTAGTTCCAGTTGTGAGAGACAAAGCAGAAAGATCTGCTTTGATCTTTTGTGACGGAATCCATTACTCATACTCATAATGAATCAAAACAAGAGTCTTCCAACCATAAAATGGTGTTTTTCTAAAGATGTTTTTGTGTATGATTAAAAAAAACTATAACTACGTTTAAATGGTCTTTTTAAAAAGGCCAAATTTTAATAATTAAACATAAAATGAAACTTTTGCTGAATTTAAGAAATTAAAAAATTACAAATCACCTATCGCCAAAAAAAAAAGGACTAACAACCTCAATTTAGGAAAATACGGTTCTGAAACATTTTCAAAACCCCTGAGACAATGTGAAACGAAAAAGTCGTCTAATAACGGTATTAGACTATCCAACTAGAGCAAATGCAACGTTAAACAGATTAATGTAACCCTAGAAACTCCATGATTCAAAAAGACGGGCATAAATGGCCTTTCTAAATCAATTGAACTCAAGAGACCCAGTCTCCAAGCTGCGATAGATATTCCACGTGACAGGGGATCATTTTTGAAGGGCTTTGTTTAAAGTCGATTTTCTCGTAAGAAGAAAAATGGTCGGAAAGACTCGACTACAAGGGGAGAAAGAATATACCCAAGAAAAAAAAGCAGTTTTTTAAGCAGTTAATTTAAAATTAATAAGAAAATGATCCCAAATAAAAACATGTAGACAGAAACTTTGCTTGAGATATGGTGTTTAAAATGAACTAATACCATTATTATGACATTTAATTTTATTTTTGTTTTATTTTCAACTGACATTAATAAAGATTAGATTTTGTCTGTTAAATTGACACACAATATTATGAATGTTGAGTTTTATTTCCAAGATTATGTATTAGAAATGCAGTTATGCCTGGTTAAAATTTAATTTTGTAAAAAAATCCATAAATCAGCTTTTTAGAAGAAAATGTGTATCATACATTTCGAAGTAAATTTTTATACTTTTTTGATGAAAAAAAAAACTGGCAGCAGTGGACACGTAGAGCTAGCTTTTTTTACCGAAAAAAAAACATAAGTTATTTTGATAAATGACGAAAATTTCATTATGTTGAATTTTATCAACACGAATGTTAAAAATAATTTTATATTTTGATAAGTTTTTTAATGTTAGGGCAAACCAATAAAAGATTTCTGTTAGACTAGGTTAGGTTAGGTTTAAAGTGAGCGGACTTTTTACGCCCTCCACCGCGACCGCTCGGTCGATTGTGGCTTACACCTTTTTATGTTTCTCCCAACAGGATCAGACTTCCAAAGAATCCGATAACAGATTGGGAGAAAGTTCTTACATCTCCTTTTACTTGTGTCGCTACCGGACACGAGCACAATATGTATTTTGGTGTCCCTGTCTCCTGGAAAGTATGACGAACAGACGATTAGATCCGTCATGCCCTCCTCTCTTGGTTTAGTGACGTGGGTAGCTACCAAGTCCTTGTTACAGGAACCAGATGTTCCTTCTAAGGCCGTTTCTCCGGCCTTTTCTTATAAAAACGGTTATATCCGTTTTCTGTTTAAAGCCAGGGATCCCTTTTCCCTACAAAGGCGGTTCTCTCCGCCTTCTGTTTGGATTCAGGGATCCCTTCCTAAGCACCTGTTTGTTCGTAATGGATTAGCCCCTCCCCGTGAAACAGGCGCCTGTGACTTTAGGGGCACCTTTCGCAACGGACTCACCCGTTTCGGTCGGCGCACCTTTGTCTCCTTGTGACCTTGGGTGGCACCTCTCGAAACGGATTTATTCGTTTCGGTCAGTGCACCTTTGTCACTTTTTTCCTATAAAAGTGGTTCTGTCCGCTTTCTGTTTGGAGCTAGGAAAGTAATAGTCCACCACGGCAGAGCCCCGCATTCCCGCAGTAAGGCTAGATACTCTGAGAGGTCGCCCTGTATCTCAGAGGCACCGTTGGAGACACCTGTTTAAGGCACAGGATGTCATTCACTCATCAGCACGGTATGCTAACAACTTGAGTTAAACCTTGTGTTCGTCTTAGCTTCGGATCCCGTTCCATACGGTGGCAACAAGAGTTGCCGATAACCAGCAACTCTAGCGCATGTTCCAAAAGATCCTACTGGGCCCAACCACGACAACGACGTGCAGCACAGCGGTTGGGTCTGTTAGACTAAGGACATACACGCCATACGAAACGTAAACAAAATCTGCCCTTAACACCATATTGAAACGAGACATATGTGGAGGACTTTGTAAAAGGGATCACTCCCTGCACCTAGTAATTATATGAAAGACAGTCCTTTCCAAATACTCACCAACAATCAGCAGTTAGGACGCCATACGAGTGGATTTACCCATTTCAAGCATAGCTCTCACAGGCAATCACATAGTCTGTGATTCGTCGACACTTGTTATGAGCTAGTACCTTTGATCCTTTAATATTGCAAAAACAAATTTAGGCGGACCCCTGGGATAAAAATACGAAAAAAATATCCTGTAAACATATGTTCTAAACTTTAACTTTAAACAGTAGAGCAGTAAACTTCTGTTAATTGGGACGGATGTTTTATAATTTCAAAGTTTTTCTGACAACAATATTTATAATTATCTGCTACCTTCTGAAACGGTTAAAATCTGCAACTCTCAAGGTTTTTCAATGTATCTTTTCTTGGGGTTGGAAATTTGCAAATTTAGAAATAGTTTGTGAAGACTTTACTTAATAAAAAAACTTTTTGTATCGTGCATTTTGTTCGTATATTGGGCCGTTTTTGAATAATTTCTTAAACTGCAAATTTCCAACCCTAGAAAATATACAATAAAAAACGAATAGGGGTTGCAGATTTAGGGTTGGCAGATGTTTAAAGATATTGTTGTAAAAAAGTCTTGGAAAATATAAACACCTATCCCATGCATGCGTGCAAGTTTACCACATTTTTTTTAAAAAGTTAGGATGAATAGGATATACAGGGTGTTTGGGAGGAAACAGAAATATTTTGGAAACATTTTCAGAAGGTCAAAATAAGAGAAATTAACCCATATGTTTTAATCCGATTCTTAACCGTCTCTGAAATAATCGGTTCTAAAGTTTTTTTTTTTTTTTTTTCAAAAGCAACACAAACAAATACTAGTAAAACAACAAAGTTCCACTAATTTAGAGTGTTTTTAAAATACCCCCACCAACTTCAATACAAGCTACAGCGTTTGTTAATCGCTCGTGTTGCGCGTTGAATTGCTTGGGGATTGTTTATAATGATATTTGCAGCGTTAAAAATTTGATTGTGGAGTTTTTCCACGGTTTCTACTCATGATTCGTATACTAGTGATTTCATCCATCCCTAGAGGCAATAATCCAGAGGTCTGGTGACCTCGGTGGCCAAGCTTGAGGTCCTCCTCTGCCAATCCAACAATAAGGAAAACGATTATTCAAGAAATAACGGCGGGGCTCCATCGTGCTGAAAGAACATTCGGTATCGAACAATTAGCGGAACATCATCCAACATGTGTGTTAAATGGTCTTCCAAAAACCGTAAATATCCATCTCCAGTAAGACGCTCTTTCAATGCAAAAGGACCAAACAACTAGTTGTTGAGCATTCCACACCATACATTAATACTGAATCGATGTTGAAAGTTTCGTTCAAATGTGGCATGAAGATTTTCATCTGACCACCGATGTTCATTGTGACAGTTATTGATTCGATCGCGGGTGAACTGAGCTTCATCGCTAAATAAAATGTATTTATGTAGGCCTCGATTTGGTTGGATCCATTCACAAAATTGAACCCTTAAGCCATAATTACCTTCTTGAAGATGTTGAACCGGTTAAACATGGAAAGGCTTTAAACCGTTTTTCCTAAGTGTCTTCCAAACGCCCACATGTGATTCTAATCCGCCTCGTACTAACACCTGGGTTCTCTTCAGTCATATCCAGAACATTCTTTTCATTTTCCACATTTAGACCCGCTTCTCGTTCAAAATCAATCCTTACGCTTGGAAACATTCCTGTTTTCTGAGCATTTGCAAAAACTTTTTGATTAGGAACTCTTCGATTTGGAAAACGACGTCGGTATTCATCAACAGCATGTAATGCGCTACCATTACAGAAACCATACACGAATATCATATCAGCATACTCCCTATGGGTGAATGTCTAAGGCATTACGTATGGAACCTTTTTTTTCGAGTCAAAACGCTCAGAATCAATCAAACTGACAACTATGCTTGTCAAAACTGCCAGTCAATTAAATTAGGTATTGACAAGCAATGAAATACCTACAAACTGGAGTTAGAAATACAAAACTTCTTTATTACTCCAAAACTTTACGAAAAAAAACTTTAGAATCGATTATTTCAGAGACGGTTAAGAATAAGATTAAAACATATGGGTTAATTTCTCATATTTTGACCTTCTGAATATGTTCCCAAAATATTTCCCTTTCCTCCCGAAACACCCTGTATGCTTATAGAAACTTTTTTGTATTATCATCCAAGAAGTCCGCCTGTAAATTTTTTTGATATATTAAAGGAACCTCCTGTATAAATAGGATTACCACAGAGCATACTTTTAGTCCTTATCGGCGAAACCACACCGCCTTATATAAACTTACTTCTTTACGAAAAAACTGACTTAATAAAACCTCCGCCATTCTTCATAGAAGAAAATAGATTTGGCCCGATTTCAAAAGCCCTTATTGTCCCAAATTACTATTCACGGAAGGTCCCGGCTATTATTTCTGAAAGTTTCGCTATGATGGTGCAAGTTGAAAGTTTGTAAGTTGACCCCTTAAACTTTGGATAACTATTCAATAACGTATTTGTGTCTGTACACAAAAGGAAACTTCCCGAGTTGGTTTTTGAAAAAGATTCTAGGTAATTTACGACTTGCTTAAGATCTTAGACTGATTATTCAAATTATCTAGTAATAAAGGTTGTTGTTGTCCAAAATGGGTTAAAAAATAAAAGCTAATGTTATCTTATGAATATTTTTTAAACCATGTTTCTCTGTTGCCCAAACATTTTTGTGCGCAGGTGCATTATCCTGATAAAAAAATACTAAGTATTTCCTTTAACTAAAAAACCAGGTCTTTTCTCAGGTTTTTTTTATCAAGTTGAAACAAGAGATTACCTACTATTATTATAATTGTGCCCTTCTCACGGTAATAAATATAGGTTACTGAATACAAAGAAATAAAGGGTAATAATGAACAACTATGACATTCTACATATTGAAAACAAAAGTGTAAAATTAAATTTGAAATCCATGGAAAAAACAAGCTCAAAAATTCCAATATTCTTTTAAACAATCAATTAGACTTAAATTTTCTCCGTTATTGAATCGGGTTTTTTAATGGTAAATATAATAATTAGGTTTTTCCTATTGTAAATATCTGCCTCTTATTTGTGTGCATGTTGGTTTGGTTTTGTTTAGTAATAATTCTTAAACTCCTTTGACGAAGCAACAGTGTTGCGAAACATGTCGAGTTTTATTTTGTATAAATAAAACTTAAAAATAAAAAATTGTGGAAGTTTGAAAAGTATTACTTTTCAAGTTATCACTCCTCATATAATGGGTTCCACCAAGTAAAAGCCGACTCAATACAAGTAATAATGAACAAATTTGGAAGAGCAATTTTATGATTGTTTAAGCGTTTTGTGTGCCTAAATATCAAAAAATTACAAAGTGCTATTAAATTTAGTATTGCGATTTTGATACCAAGATAAATTTGTCATCAGTTTCCTTGAAAGTGTGAGACAATGTTATAATTTTAATGAATTATTTCGGAAGCAGAAAAACATCTTTTGGGAAAAGGGTTAAACTTTGCAATGGCCCCAAAACATTCACCTACTTTAAAGGTGATTAGCTCTGTGGAAACAATACGACTCCAGGGATCAAATGTGGAAGAACTTCGATGAAAAGTACAAAACAAAGCAACCCTACCAATATCAGTTAATATCATTAAGTAGCTCTTAAAATTGGAGGGTTTGATGATGATAAACTCTTGTAGCAGACAAAGGGAATGCCACTGTAGTCATGTATACAATCAATTATGATCGAAAAATAGTTGAGGTTCTTCAGAAAGGCAAATGGGGAACTCTTGATCAAGATGCAATTACATAGATAGGGAACATCTAATGGGAATACACAAGGGCGATATACCCTTAGAAATGTACCTACGACTGCACTAGCAAAACACCTTTTAGACCTGATTAATCTACTAGCCAGTCAGTCACTATCTTTTGTTAAAAACTATAGTCATTTTGTTAAGATTCTTAAAAATGTTGTAATAGGACCAGATAATACTTTTGTAAGTTTTAATGCAGAAAGTTCGTATGTACCTGTAAAAGAATCGTTTAACATTATACAAGCTTAAAGAAGATGATACATTAGTAGAATGCATCACCCTGCCGCTGAATGGTGTGATGGAGTTGTTGGAGCTGTGCCTCTGTAGTTCCTACTTCCAAGTAACGATGGGTACTACACGCATATGGACCTCCGATGGGTTCATCGCTCTCTCCAGTGGTAGCAAATATTTATATGGAATGGTTTGAGAAACCCGCATTTAAAACAGCACTAATCAAACCAAAAGTTTGGCTAAGATATGTTGACGATACTTTCATTGTATGGACAGGTAATGACAAAGAACTCTTAAAACATCTAAATTGGCCCCACTTGTATCAAATTTACAATGGAGATAGAGCCAAAATTTGACTATTCTTTTCTAGTCAAATGGACATATACAAACCTCGGTATACAGAAAACCTACCCAAACTGGACAATATTTATACTAGAACTCTTATAACTGCAACTGAACGAAACAAGGGGTTATATGTACTGTAGATAACCACGTAATAACTTAATATTACAATAAGGAATACCTGCTAGAAGAAATAACTAATATAACTAGAGATTTTAAGCAGAACAGCCAAAATGAGCGACTAGTTGGGGAAACTATGGACAAATATCAGAGTAAGACAAAAACTTTAACTTGAACGAGACTTAACAGGACCAAACATTTATGATAATTTCGTATATTAAAAGAACTTCGGAAAAGATCCGCAGATTCGCGAACAAGTATAATATTAGAACGGCATTGAAATCCCAAACCTAAGAAGTATTCTTACTATGACGAGACCGGACAACAATGTTTAAATGTATCTACCGAATTCCCTGTGACTATGGTAAGGTATACATTGGGAATTCAAAAAGACCACTCGAAATTAGACTTAAAGAACACAAAAAACAAATATTTCATTAATAATAATTATTATATTAATTACTTTAATTTTTTATAAAAAAATATTTTTCTTCAAAAAAAAGTTGTTTCATAACATTATTTTGACAGTTGTGGTCAGTTGTTTTATAACCTTATTTTAATAGTAAATTATATTTTAATAATAAATATTCTCAACTACAGCAATGGAAAGAAATTAAATTAAATCCACTTAAATGCAGTTGAAAGTTAAGAAAAATGGCTTTATACAGATTTTTATTAACCAGCCTTCTGCATTACGGTTCAGCACATAGCTTGTAAATCTTCAAAAGGCTGTCAAGTAAACTGTGGGGTCGAAAAATTTAGTAATAAATATAAAATCTATGATAATGTAAATATTGGAGCAAAAATTGATATCCGGGATTTTTTTGGTATGACGGATTCGAACCTAATCTTAGTATGGCTCTAACTTGTAGGGGGTGCCACCTACACGTCTTTTTACTATTTTGAACAATAACAACTTTTTGGTACGCCCCCATATTTCATTTTTAAGTAAATTAAATAACTGTTTTGTCATTTTTACGTCAAAAAGGTATACCTGTTAAAAATTGAATTTAAAAAAAAATTACGACGCATCTGAAAAAAATTATATATATATATAAATATATATATATATATATATATATATATATATATATATATATATATATATATATATATATATATATATATATATATATATATATATATATATATATATATATATATATATATATATATAAAAAAAAAAAAAATATGTCCGGGGATGGGTTAACAAAAGGACAAATGGACCAAAAATTCGAAGATGGGGAAAAAATCATTCTTGAAAAAAAAATTTTTGCTTGTAAAAAAATATATCCTAAAATTTGGGGAAAAAAATTTTTTATCATACAGGGCTCTCAAAAATGCAAAAACATAAAATTAACCCCAAAGCAAACACTCTTTTTTTTGGCCCCTTTTAAGAAAAAAAGATAAAAAAAAAAATTGCTCCAAATTTATTTCTTATCCTGTTTTTAAAATTACTGGGGGAAAATTTTTTTTTCAAAAAAAAAAAAAAAAATTTAAAATTTTGTTTTCATTTTTGAAAAAAAAAAACCCGGGGTTTAAATTTTTTTTAAAAATTTTTTTAAAATTTTTTCTTTTTTTAAAAAAAGGGGTTTTTTTATTTTTTTTTTTTTGGGGGCAACCCCAAAAAAAATTTTTTTTGAATTTTTTTCAAAATTTTTTTTGGGCCATTTGTTTTCTTTTAACCGCATCCGGGGGGCAGTTATATATATATATATATATATATATATATATATATATATATATATATATAAAATATATATATATATATATATATATATATATATATATATATATAATATATATATATATATATTATAATATATATATATATATATATATATATATATATATATATATATATATATATATATATATATATATATATAAATTATTTATGATAAAACAAATGGTAGATATTAAACTGTTTTATTATTATTGAATCAGTTATGAAATTTTTTTTTTGGTTAGAAATACCTTATGTTTATTAAAAATAATCTTACATTAAAAAAAATTGACAAAAAATGATGAAACGTAAAAATCCAAAAATCATATATTTGTCAAATTCTAATAAAAATGTTAGCAATTTTAGGCTTTGAACGCTTATTTTGTAAAGCAATTGCTATGCGCCTCTTGTTCAGAATAAAGTTGTGGACAAAACAAAAATTAAAAAAGGCAATTTTTTGTTTTTTAAATCCATCTTGCATTTATTTTGTAATAAAGAAAAATTAATTATCACAAAAAAGCTTTCCACATATTTTTGCTAAAAATGCAGATTTTAAGGAATTTATAAAATGGTGACAAAACCACGTTCTCAAAAACGCAAACCTACATTTAATAGAACTTATCCCAAATCACTTATTATTTTCAGAAAAAAAAAAAAAATCCAGGGGTATAATTGCTTGAAAAAATCCTGAAAAATTCGGTTTTCTGATTATAACTCGAAAAAAAATTGCATTTAGACAAAAAGATTATATAACTTAAATTAAAGTTCTTGTAAAATACATAGTTTATGTGATATAAAGTTTCATGTATCTTTTATAGTTTTTGAGATATTGACGTTTTAAATAAAAAAATCGTTAATTTCTGATATTACGCTTTTTCCCGATTTTTTGCTGTTTGACCCCCAATTTTGACTTCAGATTCGTGTTCAGCGGAAAAAATACGCCAGAAAATCTTAGTCCGACACCCAGCAAACACCACTTTTTTTGGTGGAATTTTGCCTCCTGGACATTCGCCTTCTGTCCACTGTTTAGACTCATGAGTTAAATGATAGGTCCAAGATTTATCTATGGTTATAAATCGTCTAACTCCAATGCGCTTTCAATTATTCACTGACGCGAGCATTAACTTTGCGTCCCAAATTTATGCGTTATTATTTACTGTTATTAGAGTTATTTTAATGATGATGAATTGATGGCTATTGGCTCGCTTTTTATTGTACGCCCGAACATGCAAGCATGACGATTTTTCAACGAATATAGGGCATTATAATTTGGACGATGTTTTGACGACGTTCCAATAAAATCTTGAAGGGTAGGAGAATTAAAATCCGATTAATATTTTGAGGTTATCGAACGGCATTTAGAATGAAAATTATACTAGTATAATATCTTTGAACGTAGCCCCAAGTATTAGCCTTTAAACCAATAATTTCCTTTAGGTAAAAAGCCTCTTACAGGGGATTTTCCAATTTAACCTTATATCGACTTTAAGAATAATTCCCCCCTACAGAGGAGCAAAAATGGTCCGATTCGAGGACGCTGTGTATCAGGAATCCTAGCAGGATATTTATCATTAAAACTGACTTATCAAGGCTAAGAAAAAAATGTAATAGTAGTCAATACAACAACACATTTTTTTAAATATATCTTCCTTAATAAATCTACGCTCTAAAGAAATACCTTCATTGTTCTATACATTTTCTCCGAACTTGGTTATAAATAATTTTTTCCGGGAACCATTTTTAAATTGCTTTTAATTTATAAACTTTAATGCACAAGGAATTGACTTTTGTTGTGTTTTTGATTATAAATAATACAGCAAACACATAAAGGTATAACGTGTACGTATTTCTTAAGACCATTACACTTTTAGGGTATAAATATCTTCCTTTAAAAATGATTTCTTACAGATTGTTGATAAGAAAGTCACATTGAATGTGTTTTTGTTCCATTTTTAATAAGTTCTACACTTTACACTACAAACTTCAGCCAAAATATTGCTCACACTGTCTAATGAAACCCCTAAGGCTTCTACTAAATTTCTTTCGCTCAATGGACGATCTTCTAAAACCACATCCTGTAATATTGCTATTATTTTTTATGTTGATGCACCTTTTTGACGCCCTTAACATGAATCGTCCTTACGACTTGTAGGATCACGTTCAGCAACTCATACTTCTACTATTCTAATTAAATGTAAAGAGTCTTTAAAAATATTTTTAGTTTTGGTGATACATTTTTCGAATATGAGAATTTTATTAATACACGATATTGAATTTCTTTTCTATACTAATATTATAAAGAGGACATATTTAATTATTTGACTGTTTGAATTGAATGGGCTCCGGAACTACTGGACCGATTTGAAAAATTCTTTTACCATTAGAATCCTACATTATCCCTGATGAACATAGGCTAGGAAATAAGTTAAGGAAACCCCCCCTAATGGGGGAAAAAGGAGACTGAAAGTTTGTATTAAACTTTATCATTTGGGGATTAAAAAAGTAAAAAAATTGGTTTTGGTTTTTTTTTTTTGGATTAAAAAGACTGTTTTAATATTTTTAAGATTGCATCTATTGGAAGGGTTAAAATGGGGATGAAAGTTATTGTACGGACAAATTGTCATTTTTAAAGTTGTAAGGGGGGAGTTTAATTAGTTTTTGATCAAAAAAATAAAAACCCCTAGCTAAAAAAAAATTTTTAGGAAACTTTCCTTTTCCCCCCATTCTCAAAAAAAGTGTAGAAGGGGGGAAAAAAGTTCGTGTTAAACTTCGTCATTTCTGGATTCAGAAGTATGAAAACTGTTATGTAGGTTATTAATTACAATTAAAAATTGTTTGTTTTAACATGTTTGAAATTACATCCCCTGGGAGTGTAAATGGGGATGAAAGTTTGAATCAAAAAATCGTTATATTTTAAAGTTGTTAGTATAGGGTAATTAGGCTTCTGATTTGCCTTTCTGGTTTAAAAAAAAAGGAAAATTTTTAAAAAAAATTTTTTTTTTTTTTTTTTTGGGGGGGAAAAAATAAAAAAAATTTTAAAAATTTTTATTTTTTTTTAAAAATGGGTTTTTTTTAAAAAAACCTTTTTTGGTTAAAAACTTTAAAATGGAAAAAATAAAATTTTTAAAACCCAAAAAAATGGAATTTTAAAGTAAAAAATAAATTTTTTTTCCCCGGGGGGAAAATGAAAAGGATTTTTTAATCATTTTTTTTTAAAAAGCCAAAAATTGAAAAAATCAAGGAAACGTTGTTTTAAAGGTTGGGGTTTCAAAAAATTTTTTTTTTTAAAAGAAATCGGCGCCATTAATATTTTTCCAAAAAAAGGATAAATTCCTTTTGAACGCCAGATGGAAATAAAAAAAAATAGTACACTAAAAACCATACATGTTGTCCCAAATTTTTTAAAATATTAAAGTGATATTACTTTAAATAATAAATTTTTTTTTTTGTGATAAAATTACCCGTTTTACTGCCCTCGGTATCCACCCTGTCAGCCCTTTATTTAGACAACTTTGGGGTTCAGCTTTAAGTGGTTAAAATGGCTGACATATTTTTGATGAGATTTTTTGGGCCAAATGTTTACTCTCTTTACCCCCTTTTCCCCCCCCTTTTTTTCCACCAGCTGTGCCCCCCTTTGGGTTTCATCTAAGGGGGTTAAACCTTCACCTGGGAAAAGAAGCATTTTTGAGAAGATTTTTTTCCCAAAAAAATTTTCACTTTCAACCTTGTTTACCCCGTATCCAATAGGTTTCCCGGGGGGGAAAATAATTAAAAAACCCAAAAGAACATTTTATGGGGGAAAATCCATATTACTGTGGGATTTTTCGGCCCGCCAGACCACGTGTGTGACGAAAGACGGGGGGGAGGGGGGGGTGATTTATGTGACGTAACAAGTGTAAAGGGGGCCCCCGATACCCGAGGGAGACGCACGATCAACAATTTAAAATGAAAAGATTTAAAAAACTTCACACTTAATCATAAAAAAACTACCACCATTTTTAAACAAATAAAACGACGAGCCTAATAGCGCTTCACTTTTCAAACGACTAAACGTATTAAACGACCAGTTATTTTTGAAAATTAATCTAAACTGATATGTAAATAGTTTCTCAAATTCTACAAATAAAATAAAACAGGTGCAAAATATATCTGCAAACACTATACGAACATTCGGAGATAGGAACAGGCCGAAATTCGAGCGCGAAATTTATTTAAATTCGCTTATTTAAATTATTTAGCAACATTTCGCCGAGTGTTTCGGTATCAAAATGAAGTTTTGCCTCGGCTGCTGAATTATTCAAAATGTTCAAACGATTTGCACGAAATTCGGAATACATTTCGAGCAAAATCGAATCCATAACGCTTTAGTTTGCGCTGCATTAAGAATATTAAGGCGTTAACAATGTATTTAACTACATATTATCTTATCTGTTTAGCATATGTATAGGGTGTCACAACGTAAAAACCAAAAAATCAACCAACAAGTGGTTAAACTGCAAATTACGAAGCGAGTTTAATTATAAATCAAATTACGCAACTTTTTTCACCCGAAACAGTTATGTAAATAAGAGCCAAGTTCCTATCCAAATTCGGCCTCTAAAAGTACCGAGATCTAAAATTAGACCAAGTTCTTTTTTTGACTTGACAAGTTTTTTACTGATTTGTCTGTAAATGTTCTTTTTTCATTTTGACGGACTGTTTTTTTAACAATACAGACAGTTTTTTTATTAATACAGTTATAACTTACCCAGACAAAATATTTTTCGTGTATCAAGGCCGTAAAGTTAATCCTTTTTGGGAGAATCAATTTCGGGCCCAGGCGATAGGGCCCAAACAAGTTTTGATGAGGCCAAAAAAAATTGGCTAGGTACACACAACATTTTTTTGGGGACTGTTTTACCAAGTAGGTAGGGCCATTTAATCTTGGCAAATCTTTTTTTTTCGTTGGCTTATCCCCCTTTTTCCTGTTAAAACCTAAAAAAAGAAACAGGTGTCCGGGAGTGTTAAAAATATTTTTTAAAATGCCAAACTTAACTTTGGATCAAAAAGTATTAATTATTATTATATTGAGCAGAAAGGTTGGCCCGAAAGGGGGGTGGCGGAAAAGCTTAACACCCAAAGAGACTATTCATTTTCTTAAAAAAAATGGCAGGAAACACAGTCCTTTAAAGAAGAGCTGGTGGTCACCCAAACATCAAATCAAGAACAAGACGATAATTTAGTTAATGTTTTTAAAAAACCAACCATTTAAATCTGTAGTAACAGCAAAAACGGAAAGCAATTTGCCACCCCAACAAATACAAATAAAGAACAACGCATTGGATTTCTCTCAATTTTACTTTGGGAAACCCCCGATTTTTTTTGGGAAAAAATAATATTTCCGATGAAAAGCGTTTTAGTCGGCTAAAAGGGGTCTTAAGGGTAAGGCCCAAGAAAAAGATTTAATGAAAAAAATATCCAAAAGGACATAAGTTGTGGGCGATTTTGGAAAATTTTTGGG
>JAHBCN010009998.1:0-33399 GCA_019359885.1 Listronotus oregonensis | reverse complement strand
AAAATAATGATTTCTGGATTTTGAACATTTTTGATACACCCTGTAAGTGGCATCACTTGATAGCAAATTAAAAAAAAATATGAAAGTAATATTCAGCTTCCATAACTTTTGTACCCCTAGTTTTCTCTGTCGTAGACGATTTCGGAGTCAAGCTTTGTCGGACCATTGAGTCACCTTCTCATTATTTTTGAAATGTGTTATTAAATTTACTCGTTATCATTGTTAAAGAACTATAGAACTAAAAGAACAAAGTGATCGATTTAATTATTATTTTATCTAAGAAACTTTTACTTATTAAATAATCGCCTCTTTTGGCAGTTCTTGACACAGTTTTTGTCATGTCTGTTTGAAATACCTCTGTATATTTATTATAAAAATAAAATATTACAATAATAAAAAAAAGTCTCAGAAGTGCAAGAGTCTTGCAGGTCGGTCTTGGTCTTGCGTAGTCTTGCACACCTCGGTCTTGGTCTTGGTCTTGGTCTTGCATACTTTGGTCTTGGTCTTGGTCTTGCAAGCGAAAAGGCGGTCTTGGTCTTGGTCTTGGTCTTGCTGCAAGACCAAGACCAAGACCGCAAGACCAAGACCGATCTCGCTCATCACTATTTATAATACGTTTACTACATTCAAATTGAACAAATACAGTGTCAATTTTAGCGATTTTTCTGACTTTTCCTCGCGAAAAATGCACAAATAAGGATTATCAAAAAACGTTTGGCTTATTTTTTGATTTTTTACAAAAGTTCTTTTAAGAGCATAGCGATTAAATTGCAATTAAGAGTCCATTCGCGCCGCGAAAATTGGATCCAATTTGGGATTGGGGGCATAATGTTTTTCTCAAAAACGGTATAAGTTATCGATGATTTTCAAAAACTATATGAAAGCCAACACTTAAATCTGGGCTTCTGCTGTAATAGCTTTTTATATTTAGATTTAGTTTTTAATATTTCCTTGAGTGAAAGTCACCCTAAAATAGGTTATGTTTAGATACTATTTTGTCTTAACTTAACTTATATTTTAAAAATCCGTTACAGCAGAGGCATAGATAGCGTGCGTTAGCCGCCGCATGCGGCTAACGCACTACGTTATCCGCAAAGCACTCCTACTCATGTTTTTAAATGTGCCTGGTTTGTTCCAAGCGGCCGTCGTATGCGGCTGCTGTCAACGACTGCGATTGACGCGACTGGACTGCCGAAGAAGCAGTGTAGCCGCAGTCGTGTCTGCGACTGATATTTTGTTTGTGTTGTTTTGTGTGGAAGGTCCGGTGTTTTTTTTAATTGTTAAAAATTGAAACGTTATTTAAGAGCTTTTAAAATCCCAAATCCAATGATGTTTCGCACTTATTCAAAAATATCAGTTTAATGTTTTCCCAAGATCCTGCCAAAAATATATTGTCTGACTCTCTCTAACATATGGTTTCTTATGAAAATTGCCATTAATATAAATTTTTCAAATCAGAGCAATACATTATTGGTTTTGGGAACTTAATAGCTCATAAAATACATAATAAAAAATCCAGGGCCGTATTTAAAAAAAAAACAGTTGATGATGGCAGCTCAAAGACGAAACGTCGGTGTATAAATCTAATAACACTATCTTGTAGAACAGAAAAAGTAGCAATGGAAATGTAAAAGTTATTTTGTTACATCCATGCAAATAAAGTCATAAAAAAATAAAACGAAATCGCGAATAATCGTTTTTTCCAAAAGTAAGTATTCAAAAATTTTAAAGTTCTAAGGAGGCATTTTGATTAGCATCATATTGCGCAACTTTGCCTTCATTTAACCGACCTCGTATCTCTTCAAGTTTCCGAAATCCTAATGATAAGACTCGAATTTGGTACACCCTGTACAGATTTACCTTATAACAATGGCTAATTTTTCCTCATCGTCTTTTATTAAGTCAAGAATAAAACTAAACTCTGCTTTATTCAGTCTAAAATATTTTCTAAATTTTACTTCATCCTGTTGCAGATGTCGATTTATTAATGTAGTATAACAACCCTCATCGCGTCTTTGCTGAAATATTGGATTTATAGGGGCATTGCTATGTTTCAGGTTGGCTAATTGTAATAGTATTTCGTCATCCTCTTTTTGTTCTAATAATAAATATATTGCTAGATCCTCCATCCCGACTCTATCCAAATATTATTCCCTTTACACTAATAATTTTGCTATCGCGAGTTTGAGCCGCGGTCCTAAGAAACCACCTGATTAAACGGCGGCCGCATCCGTTAGTCGCATTGCGTTAGTCGCATGCGACGGCCGCGTGGAAGGAACCACACCTTTAAAATGGTGTATAATTTATGTCATTTAAGTGAAAAATAGTTACCGAGAAACGTTATCTCCTGTAGGCTCGCAATGGGAAACAACATCGCATCGATACACCGAATTTGGAAGAACCTAAATAAAATATAATATTTTTAAAGCAGCTATACGAAAATTGTAGTAGTGGGAGTTTGTTAGTCTCCGCCCACCATCTCCACCTCCTTTCGCCCGACCCCTAAGATGTAGCGTAAATGCACTCTTAAAGTAATATTTTTCACTCTAAAAGAAAAAATTGATATTTTCGACACTTTTTTTCATATAAAAAATAGAGAAAAGTTAACTTTTTTAAGAATTTTGCTTTTTAAAATTCTATGCACCTTTTTTCTAAATGCTTGTGGTTTGTTGGTAAATTTTAATTACCAAAAGAGCTTTGACTGAGTAACAAGGTTTTGTGTATATTTAGTTCCCCTTAATATAATCGTGTATTAATAGAAAATCATGCAGTAATCAGGGTATTTAATAAATAATTTTGTATACTTTAACAGTAATTATAAAAAAACTATCCCCAAAACAATTATTTTAAGGCTCTCTGCCAGCTAATTAAAAGAATTTTAGATATATGAACAAGTTGCGTTTAATAAACCTATTGTGACGTCAATATATTTTGTTTGCGGAACACCTTGTATAAATGTATCAAGCGGTTTTGTAAAAAGTTTAGCTAAGTTAAAGTAAAAACAGTATCAAGGTCAGTAGTACTGTGTTTTGTACAAAACAAAAAGGTTTAAATCTCTTAATCCAATTTCAATTACAATCATAATCCCAGTTTTATAATTACTTACTCACATATCTTCTAATTAATGTTGCCTTATCACATGTTTTTGATTTTATTTTTACGCATCTGTAATAGAAAGGTTGAACAATTATCATTGAAAGTTTAAATACATTGTATTGGAAATTTTTTAAATATTAAATGTAATTCAAAATTGAGTTAAGCATTGCTTTATTCGTCATATTCAATGAAATTTTTCTTAAAAAACTTATAAAAAAAGTGACTTTTATTGCAGTTTATATCCATGTTTAAAACCTGATCCACCTGCGATGATGTTTAATACACTGTTTAAAAAAAATTAACGGAACACCTCTTAGTCCATTTGTCACTTTTAAGGCGTTAATTAAATTCAGATCAAGCTTACATATTTTAAAAGACAAACATTTTTTCAAATCATCAAAGAAAGTGTCATTTGATAAATAATTTATTCTAAAAAGAAACTTACAAATTAAAAAACGTAGAAAAAACAGTTTTAAATATATAAAATATCTCCTTTATTATACAGGGTGGCCCACCCCATTCGCCTCGGTTTTTTTACGAGAAATGAAAAGAGTTCGGGGAAAACTTTTAGAACGGTCATATGTGGGTCCATGAGGAGCATATTTCAAAATTATTTTGAAATATACAGGGTAACCCAAAAAGAAAGTACATATCAAAGTTATATTTTTTCTTATGGAACACCCCATATTTTTTGATATTTTTAGATACTATAGACTAAATAAAGGTGAGTTATTGTTATATTTCCTATACCTAAAACTAACCGTTTCTGAGAAATTTAGAGATTTAAAAATACAGACCAGAATTTAAAAATCGTTTACACCCTGTAACATATAACGAGCTGCTCGTAATTAAATTTATTGCTTAGCTTAAGGTTAAAGTTAGCTATCACATAAAAGTTTTACCTTAATATTATACAGAATGTTGAAAAAAATTGCCTTAAAAGACACACATTTTATTATTAAATAACTTCCTTAAGTTAAATAGGACACCCTGTATTTAGTAGCCTATTTTGACGCGGAACTAAATTCCCTTTAAAACCATATTAGGGTTTTCTATACCTATTTCTTCTGCTTTTTATGCAAAAGGCGTTTTTATATTATATATAACTTTAATTTATTGCAATTTCTAAAATATTAAACCATTTTTAAAAATGAGGATCAAAATATAATAGAAGGCACACCTGTCCTAATTGTTGAGACGAAATATGTTAAATTGCCCTTGTTTTTTAGCAAATGTATCAGATTTTATGGTAAAATAAAAAAAGACCACCTGTGCTGGTGATCAAGGGTTTCAAAAATATTAGAATTTTCGTCATTGTAGTAGTAAAAGTTATGTCTGTTAACTAATCTGTTGTTATGAAAAATAAAGTCTGACACATTTGCTAAGAAACAAGGGCAATTTAACATATTTTGTCTTATTAATTAGTGCCTTCTACTATATTTCGATCCTCATTTTTAAGAATGCTGTAATATTTTAGAAATAGCAATAAATTGAAGTTATTACTTTTGCCTGCATTTTGCTTGAGATACATCTTATTTTCAAATATTAGAACTTGTGCTTTTAGCAAATCTACGCGATCCTTAATAAAAAGGTTTTTTAATTACAATACAGCGTGTTCCATTTTTAAGATAAAGGATAAGTCAAAACGCCTTTTGCATAAAAAGCAGAAGAGATAGGTATAGGAAACCCTAATATGGATTTAAAGGGAATTTAGTTCCGCGTCAAAATAGGCCACTAAATACAGGGTGTTCTATTTAACTTAAGGAAGTTATTTAATAAAATGTGTGTAAACTTTAAAAAAATTTTTTTTCACTCTGTATGATATTAAGGTAAAACTTTTATGTGATAGTTAACTTAAACCTGAGCTAAGAAAATAAATTTAATTTCGGGGCAGCTGGTTATATGTTACAGGGTCTAACCCAATTTTTAAATTATGGTCTGTATTTTTAAATTTCTCTAAATTTCCCCAGAAACGGTTAGTTTTAGGTATAGAAAATATAACAATAATTCAACTTTTTTTTATTCATATTATCTAAAAATATCAAAAAATATGGGGTGTTATAAAAAAAAATATAATTTAATTTACTTTTTTTTGGGTTCACCCTGTATATTTCAAAAAATTTTGAAAAAACCTCCCTGGACCCACATATGACCGTGCTAAAAGTTTTTCCCCAACTCTTTTCATTTCCGAAAAAAAACCCAAATATATTATATCCTATTAGAAACATGTATATTAAATTTAATATGGACGATTTAGAAAGCTGTATTTTTTGTTGTATAAATTTTTTGGTATCTCTTATAGTTTTTGATACAGGGTGGCCGTCCATATTTTGACCCATTTTGATCGCGAATAACTTTTGAACAAGTAAAGATATCAAGATGCGGTTTTCGCAAATATACTTATATTTCTTTAAAGTTTATTCTTGTATCTTTACCATTTTTATGTGACATTCCATTAGCTCAAAAACAAACTGGCCGATTTTTCGATATAGGAAAAACTTTGTTATTTTAAATGGAACACCCTGTATATGTTTCAATATTTTAAAATTTTAATTTTTTCCCCTTTACAAGCTATGGTTATCTTAAAAATAATGCATTTATTGACCTCAAAGAATTATGTATGTCGAATAGGAATATTTTTTAAAAGGATTTTTTAAAAAATCGCCTGTGGAAACAAAGTTATCTCGTTTCCATATCAGCGACAAGCCTCATTGTCAGCCATTGTTGGTCATTTTTGACAAGTTATTTTTTAATTAGGAAGCGCAAAATGTTCTCGTTAAGCGAAAAGGAAAATGTGTTATTATGTTTGCCGAAACCAAATCCCGTAAAAAGAAACCCAGCGAAGATTTAGAAACATGTTTAATTAAGCTCCACCCACAAAAACAATTAAAATCTGGTACAGAAAATTCTGGAGTACAGGATATTTTTTAGCCCGTAAAAAGAAAATTTAGTAAACAAAAGAAAATTTGGGTAAAAAAAAACGTTACAAATTCTTGAGATAACTCAGGAAGATCCTACATTGTCAACAAGAAAAAACTCAAGTTCAGTCCATATTCCAAACTACAGTACAAGAAATCATGAAAAAAGAACTTAAATTAAAACCATACAAAATTCAAATGTTACAAGATTATAGATCTGCGTTTAAACCTGTCAATAAAACTTAAACTACTACACTTCCACCGGGCTGTAAGATCTAGGGAGTCGGCCGGCTCGCTAAGTCGAGCGCGCAAAAATATGACTTTGGCCCGTTAAAAAAATATCACTGACTCAACACTAAAAAAGGAATATAATTTTTTTTTTATTTTAAAAACTTTTTTTAAATATTAGCTACAATTTGTTATAAATTTTCAATAATAAACTTCTTTCTCGATTGCCTAAAATTACGCTACTGAAAATAACAATTTTAAGTTTCCTATTATTTTAAAAATTAAACAAAAACAAAACGGCTTCGAGTGGGATGTTGTTCGAACCGGCTATTGTATCTACTTTAATCTAAAAATAAATTAACTTGATAGCATGAATATAATTAGAGATATAGCAGTGGGGGATGTTAAAAAACGTGTTATATTAAAAACCGATTTTTTGTGGTTTTTTTGAAATAAAAAAATTCCCCGACCATAAAAAAAAGTCTAAAAAGTAATTTCGTCTACACGATTATGTTATTAAAGAATCCCACTAAGTCTGGTTTGGTTCTACGCCGGTTTTTTTTTTCGATAACTAAGCGACTTTCCTTCCAAATTTTACTCCACTACATCTGCATTTTTTAGGAACAAACTATAGTCCAGGCAGTCAAGCATTTCACCTCCGAATTTTTTATATATGCACCGATTTATTTAAAAGTTTGACACATGATAGATGGATGGTTGAAAAGCAAAAAACTATATGGTTTTCGATTTGCCAACTACCCCTGGGGTGGATCCACCCCCTTTCGGGGGTCGGCAATTTTTTACCCAAAATGCTCCCAGAAATCGATAGATAAGCAAATTTTAAGTAAAAAATGTCATGTCAAGTTTTCTCGCCAGATCAATAGTTTTTGAATTATTCGCAATTTAAAAGTGCGATTTTTCGTTAAAAAAACCTCATTTTTTTTTTTTTCTACGCATAATTATGCGTTTTATCGAAAAAAGTGTAATGAACGAAAATGAAGCTCTTTAAAAAGCAAAGAAATTAAGTTATTTATAAAGATCTTGAAGTTCTACCTAAGGCAAGTTATAACTGCTTGAAGATCTTTCATTTTACGTGATTAAGTACTTAACCTCAAATAACGGGAAAAGTTTACATTTTTCAACAAAAAGTTATGGAATATTTTTTAAAGAGCATAAAAAGACCTTTAAGATGAGCAGCAAAAAAAGTGTTTTTGACTGAAATTTCAGTGAAATATGGTGTAAAATATTTAAAACTAAAAAAAAATCGCAATAAAACTAATGTCATTTCATTCAAAATCGAAATTAAACTTATTTCTTGCACCAATTACTTTATTTGTATGTTATTTATGACATCTAAAAGTTTTACTGATTAGGGATGCACAGTTTTGAAAAAATGAGCTTAAATTATATGTTTTTTTTGTGATTTAAAAAAAAAAATCTTTTTCCTATTTTAACTCCAAAACCATAAGAGATAGGAAACAAACTAAAGAGAAGAAAAATGTAGCCTTTTTAATGGCGATTATTTTTTTATTTTTATTTTTTCTGTGGAATAAAAATTGACGGAATTATAACCGATTTAAACTTTCATTATAGTGCGAGGACTGCTTTTCCACAGCCTTTGACCCTTTACCTATAAAATATGAAGGGTCATAAGCCCTTCTAACATACATAGGCTTTTAGCCCTGAAAATTACCTTTAAAATTATTTTTTGTAGGATGTGATAACTTTAAAATTAACAGAGTTACACAAAAAATAAGATTTTGAATTTTTTTTAGTCCATTTTAAAGTAAAAAAAGTTTCAAATTCTGTCAATGTCTGTAGGTACATTTGAGACCTACTATGTGTGTATATACACTATATACCAATTTTATTTTGGCAAAGGGTTGGTTCTTAAGGGTTGGCAGGGTGTAGACAATCAAAAATTACTTCGTGTTCAGAAAATAAACTTTAGAACCAACAAAATTTAAAATCAAAACATCAGTGGTCATTAAAAAATATTTTTTTATTTTTTTTTGTCAAAGGGGTAGTTCTTAAGGGTTGCTAGGGTGTAGACACTTAAATATTGTTTCAAGTAGAGATAATAAACTGTAATACTAAAATTACGCAAAATCTAAAAATTGGCAGTCATTAAATATTTTTATATTTCATTTTCTGCAAAGGGGTAGTTTTAGGGGTTGAAAAGTGGTTACTAAAAATTTTACTTAAATGCTATGAATTTTTTTCAGTAAAGCTGCAATTGTAATGTTACAAATCGCTAAAAGATTTTTTTTTATATTATTTTCTTCAATAGGGTAGTTTTTAAAGATTCTTAAGGGTTGATATTTCAAAATACACCAATTTTATATTATACAATACGTTAGGATATTTAGCCTACATAAATAAAAGACATTTGAAGCGAAAAATATTAGAAAAAACCTATAAAACCTATTTTTTCGATAAGGGGTGGTTTTCACCCCTTAAAATCAATTTGCACACCTTGCGACCATATATATTTTAATATGCAGGGTAAAATAAGCTTAATTCCAAATTTTTAAGAAAATCGGTGCATATATAAAAAATTCGGAGGTATGACACTATTTTGAGCTTGACTGCCTGGACTACTACTAACCACAACTAACCACATCTATCCAGTGGGGAATGTTATGGATTTTTAGACGGCCGTTTTTGCGAAAAATATTGGTGTTGCAAAAAAAAATGGTAGGCACCATTTTTGTACATTTCGAGCTGATCTTCATTTTTTGTCTAAACAAAAATTCTCTTATTCGCATATTTTGGCAGATATTCGCAGAAACTCATTTTTGGGACTTTGGGGGGCCATTTTCAGCAAGTTTCCACTTCGGTCCAAAGACTTATGTAAATCACACTTACTTCTATCTATATTTAAGAAACAGTATCTTTAATATAAAAAATATTGGTTTATTAATAATAAGAATTCGTCGCTAAATACTAGACAAAATTCTTTACTTTATCTTCCAAATCCATGGTTTACTTTAATAAAAAATACCCTAATTTATGACTAAAAAAATGTTTATCATCAATCATTTACCTGCTAATATAAAAAATTAAGGTGGTTTTTATAAATTTAAATTTCTTTAAAAAAATTATTGTTGGGAAAGGCTTATTATGTTTTCCTGAAAACATTTAAAAGATATTTTGAAAGAGATTTATTACATAAAACCATTAATATTATAATAAACATTATTATTATTGTTATCATTATTATTGTTGTTATTTTCTATTTTGATTAATAACAAACTTACCGATGGCGTACACTTAATATGAATAAACCCATAAAAATACAGGAAATGGTCAATGAAATAGGTCTTGAATAAAAAACCAATAATTATTTACATTTACATTTATTTATTCAATAGCTACAAAAGTTATTAAGTATTTTGAGAGATATTTAAAACAATATCGTTAAGATAATAAATCCATTATTTTAATCCATTAACTTTAGTGATCACGTTGATATTAGACTGGAGCAAAAAAGCGTTATGCCATTTCTATTTATACTCTAAGATTTTTATCAAAAACCATATTTTAAATACATTTCCTATACCAAGTGTATTATTGGTACAAAAATATTCTTCATATAAATCTTACTTTTTTCAATCTAAAAGCGTATTATTTGCAAGCAAAGCATTATACTAGCTACTTATGTAATTTTTACACTTTTTTTTTTTCTTTAATCCATCATTTCTTGATATAAAGATTATACACCAAAAGCTTCAATTACATTTTTCCCGTTTACATTAAGCATCATTTTTTAGTCCCTAATTTCGATCTTATTAAATACCTCCATCATCGACCCATCGGCACCCACACCCCACATTTCTGGAACATCCATGATAAATTGACTTGGTTTGGCAGCGGCTGCTGGTCTAAACATCCTTCCTCGAGGTTTAAACACTGGTAGCTTAGCAGGAATTTGAGGTTTTGCGGAAACTGAAGAGTCATCACTATCTTCACATGAATCAATTTCACTATCACTATTTGAAACGCTGGGACTAGCGGGTTTACTAGCACTATTATCTTTGATCGTTGATTTAGGAGAATCATTGTCTTCTTCCCAATCCTTGTTCGTTTCTTTTGTTTGGTACGAATCTTCGTTGCCGTTTTCACTTTCTTCTTTATCGTTGTCACCAATTTTAACACCCATATTGATCATAATCTTGCACTACACTCAGTTTCCCGCCAGCTAAGAGATAAATGCAAAATAAGTTAATTTCATTTTTTTACGCGCTCTGTTTTTTAGAAAAAGGTGGACAAAACCACACCCAAATCTCAATTTTAAAAAAATAAAACCCCGCTTACAAGTGAAAGACACCAAGAATTAACGACGGAACGAAATGGACAGGGAATTTTTCTTTGAGATATAGAGGAAAATACCAGAGGTTTTTAAAAATTGCTTTTTTGAGAATACTTTAAATTTAACAACGAACCCAACATTCAAAAAAGCCGGGACGGGGAACGAAAACCAAAACGATTTTTTTGAGCCGACTTAATATCCCAAAAAAAAAATGTTTTGGGGGGAATTTTCGGGCCCCCAAAATTTTGGGCCTTTTTTTTTATTTGTAACTTCTTAAAACATTTTATTCCTTACGAAAATTGGTGCATGATCCCAAACTATATTAGCAGCAGTTACTTTTATTAAAAGTCCAAGAAAAATAAGTTAAAAAAATTGAAAAGTGTTCAAGCGTAAAGTTGAACAAAAAAAAGTTTAAAAATTTTTAAAAGAAAAGTTAGGTAAAATTAAAAATTATGCTTATATACCAAGTCATGGCCTCCTATTAAATCTGTATATTTTATTTTTTTTGAAATTTTAAATTACTTCTAAATACATATTTGTATTACCCGTCTAGTACTGTCCTGATGTTGCTGAGAGTATTTTTATACACATTTTTTTATTAAGTAATTGCCTTTAAAAAAAGACTTTGTGAAATTCTAGAGTTTTCTTACATATTTATGTTACAAACATGAAGTTTACCATAAGCAAAAAATATAAATTCAGATAAATTTTACAAATACCTTTTTATTTGATTTACATTTTCTTTTATGCCCCCCAAAAAGCCGACAATCAGGACAACCAACCGCACGTTATACTCTGGATAGAGCCTCCAAGTTCGCCAAGAAGATCCTGATATTTGGCTAGATTTCTCCCGTTCCTTTATATCGATGTTAGTTTCCGCTGGTTGAGGTTTGAGGTTTGAAGTGATTGGACTTTTTACGCCCTCCACTGCGACCGCTCGGTCTATTGTGGCTCACACCTTTTTATATTTCTCCCAATAGGATCAGACTTCTAATGAATCCGATACCACATTAGGAGAGAGTTCTTATATCTCCTTACTTGTCGCTACCGGACACGAGCACAATATGTTTTTGGTGTTTCGGGTGTCCCTGTCTCCTGGAGAGGAAGCAGACGATTAGATCCGTCATGCCCTCTTCCCCGGTCTAGTGACGTGGGTAGCTACCAGAACCTTGTTACAGGAACCAGATGTTCCTTCTGAGGCCGCATCTCCGGCCTTACCCTATGAAAACGGTCCTATCCGCTTTCGTTTAAAGCCAGGGAACCCTTTTCCTATAAAGGCTTTTGTACGCTTTCTTTTTGGGATTCAGGGTTCCCTTCTAAGCACCTGTTTGTTCGGGATGGATTACCCCTTTCCCCGGGTGAAACATGCGCCGGTGACTTCAGGGACCTTGAAACGGATCACCGTTCGTCGCGCACCTTTTCTGCTTGTGACCTTGATGGCCCCTCTCGAAACGGATTTATCCTTTTTGGTCAGCGCCCTTGTCGCTTTTTTCCTTGGGAAAGTGGTTCTGTTTGCTTCTGTTTAAAGCTAGGAAGAATGTCCACCACGGCAGAGGCTCTTCCCGCAGTAGCTAGATACTCGGGAGAGGTCGCCCTGTATCTCAGAGGCACCGTTGGAGACACTGTTTAAGGCCAGGATGTCATTCACTCATCAGAGGTATGCAAACACCTTGACTTAAGCCTTGTGTTCATCTTAGCTTCTGATCCCGTTCCATACGGTAGCCCAAAGGTTGTCGATAACCAGCAACTCTAACGCATGTTCCAAAAGATTCTACTGGAGCCAACCATGACAACGACGTGTGAACACAGCGGTGGTGCGGAGAACTCAATCACATTCCTATTATCAAGGAAAACAATATCAGGTTTATTGGCGCGAATTTGATGCGTAGTTGGGAATGCATAATTCCAATATACGCACTATTGTCATTTTCCACTACTGCCTCAATATCGCCGGGAGCAAATGGCAGAATTGCGGTTTCATCGATGCAGTAGTAATGTCTGAGGTGATAATAAAGTACCCGGAGCGCATCTTCATATCGGTGGATGTAACCACTAACAGCATGCACGGGACAAGCTGACAATAAGTGAAAATGTTTCGGAGTTGCTGCGACAGGCTCGACGAGCACATCAGGAATGTTATAAAATTGACTTTAGTATACCAAAAGTGTTTTCAACCCCCTCCGGGCATGCTAGTAGGAAACCCTCGGTCTCAGACTTGAACTCAGCAGATTTTAAAAACCCAAACGTAAGGTTTGGAGAAAGATTAAGTCTTTCTATGGTTCGGTAAAATACTTCGTGTTGCGGCTTATTAATGTGATCTTCTAAGAGCATCTGCTGTTTTGCTCTTTTAAGTGCAGTTCTTATGGTTTTAGACTCAAGTCGTGTAAGTTTGGATCTATTGCAAATCTGAGACCGAATTTTTTCGCTGCCTTGAATAGAAACGCTCAACATTAGCTATTAGCTGTATCAGTGGATCAGTACTATTGGCAACTTGACAAGCAAGACTTAAAACCAGCCGATCATCATACACTCCCAGCTTAAAAGGCCACGACCTCCCTGGTGACGTGGAAGGTAAATACGGGATGTCGATGAGCGCGGATGGATGCTACGGTGAAGATGCATCATTTTTTGTGTGCTGATGACCCGCTCGCGACGTCATGCCTCCCATGGAAATTGCCCTGTATACATCACTTCTATGAAAACAGTGTGAAAAAGTTTATTAAACTTTACGAATCCTAGCTTTTTTTTTCAAAAGATATTTCCTGAATTTATCCGCTATTTTACGGATGCACGGTATGTTGCATAAGCTCTCTATTTAAACGTAATTTTCCAAATACTGACAATTACGCGGCTAATAATGATTTTTTTAATGTATTTATGAAATGGGTGGGGTGGGAATACCTATTGACAGCTTTTTTTGGAATTTTTTATATTTTAAGGATCACGGTTTATCTATGATCGGCATGCCGTATAAGGCAAGTTTTGAGATTTCCTATCACACTTTCCGGGAATTCGTGAAAATAATAGGTGATTGGAATGTGTGAGTAATTTATTATGAAAGTTTATTTAATGATTGTGTAACTATTGCCATAATATCTACAATATCCGTTTTGTGATTAAATGGATCTCTAATACGGAAGGCAGCTTTTAACCTTTGAACAGGAACCTAAAGTTTTATCGGCGCCATTGCACTTTTTTTCTGAGTAGTGCGGATTAGTTTTCACAATTTGTCACTTATCTTAATAAATTTAATTATTACATTGATGTTAAAAAAATATTTTAATTTTTTGGGATTATTTTAATGGAATTTTTTTTTTGGCTTTTCTCCAGAATAAAGAAAAGATATACAGTTCTGGCAAACCAAATTCTTAGCTGCAGAGATTTTCAGTGCGATAAAAGAAGATGTCAGTTTAATGGGGAAAGTCTTCAGCGAAATAAAGACAGACTGAAAACATGGAGTTGCCGATTTTCTTTCTACCGACCCAAGAAAAAGAGGGGAATACTTCGGGCGTACTTATATTCTTTGCTTCGACAACACACATACACTAGTCAGTGATGCCAAATCTCACGATTATTTGTAAGATTACACGAATTTGGTTCCGATTTCATGATATTACGAGTAAGGAAGCAATTCTTACGATTTTTAAATAAATCTTTATAAAATTAAATATTGCATTTTATGTACAGTGACGGAATTAAAATCTTGTACACCTAATTTTTCCCAGTGTGATGTTGGCTTTTGCGTACCTGGATCGCCTGGAAATATACCTTACTTGACAAATTGTTATCTGTCACACATTTCAAATTATATTATTTTATTTTTTTTTAATTTTTGGAAAAATGAATGAACTAGAGAAGGTGAGAGTAATTACTCTATTCGAAGAAGGTGTTTGTCTGGAAAGAATAGCTCAGCAAGTTGGGAAACCAAGAAGCTTTATTCAAAGCCTCAGAATAAATGGGAAATACAGGATCATTGGAGAGAAGGGCTGGAAGTGGTAGAAGAAAAATTTCAAACGAAAATCAAGATAATTATCTGATATATTTTTTGCGAAACAATCCATTTCAGACAGCTGTAGAAGCACACAACCAAACTAATTTTCCTGGGACAGTAAAAACGGCAAGAAATCGTATTAGAAAAAATTCGGAATTGAGAAGCAGTGTAGCTGCTAAAAAGCTATTTTTGACCGATATGAATAAAGAGCAAAGAATGGGGTTTACAGTGGAATATTTACCGATGAGAAGATTTTTCAATCTCATTATAGCGGGCAGATTAGAGTATATAGGCCGCAAAATACACGGTACGAATAAAGATATACCCAACATGTTAAAACAAGTGGAAGATTTTCTGTTTATGTATGGGGGATATGTCTTTCAGAGGGCTAGGCATATGCCACCGTATTCGAGAAAGATTTAATAGTCAAACTTATATATACATACTCCAAATGATATTTGCCATCGGTAAACAATATATTTGAACAAGAAAATTTTATATACCAGCATGACAACTGCCCCGTCCATACAGCAAGGAGAGTTTGGGCTGGGTATGGAAAATAGCATTTCATTGTTACCTTGGCCCCAAGAAGCCCTGATATCAATCCAATCGAAAACGTTTGGGATATATCGTAAAGGAAATTAACAAGAACAATGATTTCCATCCACAAAACAGTGATGATTTTGGAATAAAATTGAAGAAACCTGAATAATTACAATGTTCACCATGCACAAATGCTGATTGTCAATGCCCACATGTTTAAATTTTTTAGTGGAAAAAGGGTGCCGCTTTGAAATATTAAGCCAGTGTTTTTTTTTAATATTTAAATAAAATAAACTATATATTTTTTTGGAGTCATGTAATTAATTTAATTAAGGGGGAAAAAGGAAAAAAACCAAGTTTACCAAAATATTCAAAATTGACATAAATGAACCCAAAAGTACGAAATTTTATTTCCGTCACTGTACATTAAACCAACAAAGATTATCCATTTAAAAAAAAAATTTCCTTTTTAAAAAAAAAAAGCCCCCCTCCCCAAAAATTTTTTGGGTCATAAAAACACTGTTGAAATAAAAAGTTTTAAAGGTTTTAAATTTTTTTGAAGACTTAAGTAAAAAAAAAATACTAACGCTATTCAAAAAAAACATAAAATTTTTAAAAAATAATAAAATTCAAAGTAATCCCAATAATTAAAAATAACTCTTTTCATTTTAATAAATGCTCGAAGACATTGTCGTGCTGAGCTTCGCAGTACCCGATCCGATTAAAAAACTCCGTCCTAACATTCGACAATACCGGGTGAAAAAAAAGTTAGTAATCTAAAAAATTTTTCCCCCCAAAAAACAAAATTTGCGGCCTTTTTCCCTGGATACTTGTAAATTAGTTTATTAATTGGCCCCCCCAAAAAAACAAGGGGATTTAAAACCGGTGACCTTGTCAGCCATGGTAGGGTTTTTGTACAAATAAGCCGTTTAAAAAGTCCTAATTTTCTGAACTGGCCTAATTTCCAAATTACTCGTTAACTAGATTATTTTCTTTTTTCCGCATTTGCAAATACAATTATTGATATTGTCTTGCTCGAAAAATAAAAATAATTTTTAAAAAAATAGAGTATCTTTAACCATTCAAAATACTAAATTTTTTAAAAAATTTTTTTTTTTTTGCTAAGCGCAAAAATTTTTTTTTAAGAAAAGTTTTTTAAAAAAAGATAATTTTTAAAAATTTCTAAAATTTCTAATAAATTTTTTTCGAAATGACAAACTGTCGACAATATCCAAGAATCGTAGGAGCCGTTCCCCCTCGTTGTTTTGGGAAAGGGGGTTTTGGGGGGAAATTTTTTTGTTCTTTTTTAAAACTTATGTCATACCATATGTACCCCACTCCATTACATTTAAATTGGCTCCCAAGCCCTTACATTGCCAATCCTGTATATTTATTTTAAATTCTACAAAAATCGAAGTTTAATAACTTAACATAGAAATATTTTATTATTTCTTTGAATAAATTAACCTAATAAAAATGTAAATAATAAAATATTTTCAACTGGGTGTCATCTGGCATTAAAAGAAAAAAATATTAATAAGAAATAAAATTTAAATTTACTTGCAAATATGAAGGGACAACTACATGTTTAAAGAAATAGTAAAATATTTGTATGTTTTTAGTTATATTGTCGCATTCCTTAAAAATTTACCACAAATTTAAGTTTTTGTAAAATTTAAAATAAATATTTATATTTTTCTTATTACATTAATACCTCCAAAAATATAAAAAATACAGATATAATTCAGTGGGGTTTTTTTATTTTATAGTCCAGCCACTGACACGTTTTTCGCTCCTAATTTTTTGACGATAACAACAATTTTCAGAGTAAAATTACACAAATAACAAAAGGTATGTAACGCCAATATGCACTTTCACCCCGGGGGTAAATGCAGCCTAACGTGGTATTGCAAAACTACCCATTCGAAATCCACAAATAAGTGAAATAATCAGTGGCAATATTTCCTTTGTCAAAAGGTGTCTGATTTGCGTTTTATTAATAACGTGGCCATGCCCCAAAGGTACCTCAAAAATATTTGTAAATGTTCCATTCAGGATATCAAAAATATAGAGAGAGAACAGAGATCTTAATGTTCTATTGAGTGTGGAAGAAAACAAAATGGTTAGTACGGGAGTTCTTGGGCAAGAGGAAAATAAACATCATACAGTATTGCGCACTTAAAAAAAAATAATTCGTACAAATTTAAAAAACATAAGAGCTGCCGAAAGGAGATAGCGAAGAATGGCATTTCGTTTTGAAATGATGAAAAGAGCAAATAACGATAGGATTTTTAATAAAAATATTTGTTTTACTGATGAATGTACATTCACCCTCAACAATGAACCAAATGTTCAGAATTGCCGGTATTGGACCCAAAGAAAAAAACATCGCTTTTTTTATTAGGACAAAAATCCCCAAGAAACAAATGTATTCGTGGCAATTTTGGGACACCTTTCTTTGGGACCCTTTTTTGGAATATAACCTGACAGCAAAAACCTATTTGGACTTATTTCAAAATTAAATTGATGATCTGGTACCAAATGGATGGTTGCCCCGCCCCTAATGCCCTTATGGTTAGAGAATACCTAAGAAATGCTTTTAACGGCAATATTATTGGTCCAAGGTACCGGATACTCTGTCAGCCAGATCACCTGATCTTTCACCGAATTCTAAAATACTTACATTTTTTATAAAAACTTCTTTCCGTGGGGTCCCTTTAAAAAGTGTCATTTTAAAATTTAAAAATTTTAAAATCTAAACCAGCTACAAAACGTATTTGTTAGAAGTAATAAAATTTTATTAACTTAGCAACGTTAGAAATTAATTTTATGATGGTTGGGATATTGTTTTATTTTTTAAATTTTTATTTTTTTTTAAAAAAATTTTTGAATTTTTTTATATTTTATCTTCTGATTTTAACTACATTCACAATTATTTTTTGGACGGCTTTTGGGCTCGAATGTACTGAACGTTTAATGGTTAAAAAGAACAAGATAGGGTTAATGGGGAAAAAAATTGAAAATATTTCAGATACTGCTATTGGTTTAATTAAATTTAGTATGATAAAATTGTTTTTTTTAAAAATCGATGGTTATATTTGTTATTAGTTAAAATTTTGTTGTTACATTAAATAAAGGTTTGATAAAAAAAAAATTAACGTGTCTTTTTCTTTAAATGTAATGGTTGGGAGATTAATAAACAAAAAACCCTTGTATTCGGGCTGATTTAAAAAGTCTTAAAACAAATTTTTGCTGGTGGTTAGTGTCTGTTTGGTTTTACCTGAACCGAAAATTTGGTAATTTTTCAATTTAAATTAATTGAATAATTCAAGATTCGCTTTTTAAAACTTTTTTAAAAATTGGCCAATTTGTCAATTGCTCTTAAAAAAATTATCTTACATTTTTTTTTAAAATGAGGGGGGCCCAAATAATTAACCCCCTTAATATTTACATGGGATTTCCTATGTTCTGCTCGGCGACGCACCACCCGGTATATATAAATTCATTTACATAAAAATAAAATCAGTAAACAAAAATCTAAATTATCTAATGCAGTCTGTGTTAACTAACTGTACGCGCTTGCTACATAAGTATTTGGTGTAATTTATTTGACCTACTAAAAAACTTCCAATATTATTATTACAGTTTGTTCATTGTTACCACCCTTATCAATGTCCGTTTGTTTTGCCAATCTATATCGCCGTCAAAGCTGTGTTAAATTTCATTTGCGCTAGACAAAACACGACGCATATAATATTTCAAAGGTCTGGCTATCGCAGCATTAAAATATGACTGCAAGAAGAAATAAACATTTCCAAGAAAATATTAAAGAGGAGATCAATAATTTCGGTTTTCCCTCAGCCTTTTAATATTTTATTTGTATTATAGCAAAATGCAAATATTAATAAATCTAATAATATTTTTTAAGCATTTTTGGAGTGGGAAGGGGTAACTATATATATATCCCCGGAAATTAATGGATAAACTTTTTTTTCAAAAAATGGGTAAAGTTTGTTGTTGTTTTACTACTTTTTGAGTTATTTGTAATTAAAAATGTCAAAAAAGAAGGAAGAATAGTGTAAATAAGGTTAGTTTGATTATTAACTTTGATGATAAATATTTCGAAAACGAAACGTTGCCGAAAAAATATTTTTTAAATTCGAAATCAGCGCCCCAAAAAACTCTTGTATCCCAAATTTGGTCAAAATCGGAGAGGAGGCAACTTTCGAGACAATTACCAGATTGATTTTTTTTAAATTTTAAATTAAACAATTTCGATAAAATAGTTTTTCGAAAAGCGTCTATACTAACATAGTTAGTGTCAAAACCCACCGCTGTGTTCACAGGTCTATGTCGTGGTTGGGCCCAGTAGGATCTAGCGTATGGAACGGGATTCGAAGCTAAGATGAACACAAGGCTTAACTCAAGGTGTTAGCATACCTTGCTGATTGAATGACATCCTGTGCCTTAAACAGGTTCTAAGGGTCCCTCTAGATCGGGGCGACCCTCAAGTTCTACCCCTTCTGCGGTAATGCGGGTCTGCCGGGTGGACTATTATTTCCCCTATTTCCCCAAACAGAAAGCGGACAGAACCCTTTATAGAAAAAGTGAAAAAGGTGCGCTGACCGAAACGGATAAATCTTTTTTGAGAAGTGTCACCAAGATCAAACAGACAAAGGTGCGCCGACCGAAACACGTAAATCCGTTTCAAAAGGGGGCCCTGAGTCAGGGGTGTTCCACGGGGAAAGGCTAATCCATCCCGAACAAACAGGTGCTTAGGAAGGGATCCCTGAATCGAAACAGAACCGTCTTTGTAGGGGGAAGGGTTCCCCGATTTTAAACAGAAAGCGAATATTACCGTTTTCATAGGAGGCCGAAGATGGGCCTCAAAAGGGGAAATCTGTTCCATAACAAGGACCCGGTACCCCCCGTCACTAGGCCGGGGAAAAGGAGAGGATGACGGATCAAATTGTCTGCTCGTAAAACCCCAGGAAAAGGGGACACCAGAATACATATTGTGCTTGTGTCCGGTAGCGACACGAGTAAGAGGGAGTAAGAACTCTTTTCCCAATCTGATATCGGATTCATTAGAAGTCTGATCTTTTTGGGAAGGAATAAAAAAAGGTGAGCCACAAAGACCCCAGGGGCAAAAGTCCACTCATTTTAAACCTAAACAAAACCCCAGTGTCAAAAATTTTTCATTTTCAAGGAAAAAAAATGTGAAACCTATTTGGATGTCCGTATGATGTGGAATGTCCAAAATTTCCGTCATCTGACTTAAAAATCAAAATCGAAATACGATTTGCCTTATCAAAAATTTAAATAATTGGTTTAAAAAATATATTTTTGATAAAAAAACTGGTAATGAAATGGAATTTTTGGGAAATAGTTTTAAAAAATTTTTTTCGATAGTGTTAAAAAGAAAAATTTCAATAGAAGGGGCAAAAAAGTCACTTTTTTTTAAAAATTTGAAAAAAATATGTTTTTTTTTATAGTTATAGGAGGTATTTTTAACACCGATTGAAAATACCTTAAAACAAGTTCCACAATAATACAAAAAATGTTGACATAATTGCACACAATTACATACTTAAATATATAGTTCTATTTTTTTTTACTACAGGGTTATTTTTTACTCTTTAAAAAAGAAAAAGATAAGCTTAATTCCAAATTTTCAGAAAAATCGATGCAGTAATAGGGATCTCGGGAGGAAAACCATATTTACACTAAAGTTGACGTAAATAAATGCAGAAAAGACAATACACTAATTTTTTGTTTACTTTATACCCTTTTTCCATACAAAATAAAGCATATTTTGTGAAAAAAGTAATTTAGTTTTTTTTAACCCTTAAAAATTCACTAAATTGCTATAATCTGAGTTTTTGACTTTTTATATTTTTCTTCCCTTCTCTAAAGAGGCATGGATAACCTTATATTTAAATTAAGAACATGTTTTGAAATTTATATTATTTACCAGTACATAAGACTAAATTAAACAACTTTTTAATACCTATTTAATTTTATTCATTTAACAGACATCAAAACAAACAATACACATTTCATGTAACAGTTTGGTTACCGAGATTCTTATATAAAGTATATAAAACTGCACTTTAAAATTTCTTTCAAATTTTTGTTGCAAAAGCCATCATGCAACAACTTGTTTCTTTCTTCTCCCGCAACAACAGTTGCATACAACTAGAACTTCTCTCTTCCTTCCTCTGCAGAACTCTTGATTCAACGATTCTTATGTAATTGTGTCAAAAACTTTTAGCCCGAATCAAAAATTTTTTCACACTTGTTAAAAACCTCCATAAGTGAACCGTCAGCTGCTATTCCCCAAGTTTCAGGAACATCAACAATAAATTCAACTGAAGAACATTCGTTTTGAATCATCGTAAGCTTTAATCTGGGATCAACTAACAAAAAGGGAGTTTCTTGTTGAATTTTTCAAAATTATTTTCGAAATTTTAATTGTAAGTCTTTTCGTTACACCTTCTTTCAAATCTATGTTAAATATAGATTGTTTGTTATCACGATTTACCAGTCACAAAAGTTTATTAAGAAATGATGAATTTTCCCACACTATAACGGTTTTTATATCTTTATCTATAAAAAATGGTGTAATACGTTTTAAATAATACAAAAATTTCTAACAAATTTTTGGGATAACTTTTTATATGATAAGTATGTGTCACTGTGTCATAAAATATGGCGCCTAATAACTATGAAATAACCTTAAATATAGAGGCGCCGGATAAATCACCTTTTGAGTATCTATATTGTATTAATTTTATTAAGTGGATAGAGATCATAGGCTCATTAAGTTAAAATATCTTATCTTTATTACTTTTCTTTTACCTAATGTTCCATTTGGATAGCTGGGATTTTTAAAAATTATGTTTACTTATTACGTGGTTTGGGTATAAAACATTACACCCAAACCAAACATTACCCCGCTTGGTTGGACCTAGTAGTAGCTAGAATCCGATTTAAAGAAGAAAAGGCCAGGAACGTCATACCAAAAGAGTCCGCAATTAAGCCTTTCTCTCTCAACGCTCCACCCATACGTTGTTAATTTAGAGCAGAGGCGCGTTACGTGAATTTGACCGTATATTCAAAAAACATTTCAAGCGACGAAAACAGGAATAAATTAAAGGTGAGAGAGAACAACGCATGCTGATGACGCTGGTTTTTCGGGCCTTGAGGGGCCATTTTCAACCCTTTTCCACCTGTAAATGTTGATGAACTTTTTTTCTCTTGAAAACATCCCCGAAGACCTAAGAATTGCGTCACAAGAAAAAACTGTACAGATTGATTTACAGCTTTGTCCCTTCATTTACTGGACTTCATAGTGAGGAGCAACATCTACTACAATAATAAAAAATTAAATATCCTGTTTCTTTAATTTATTATTTTATTGTAATACATAAAAAACCGTTAGTAACATTTTGCACTAGGTGTATTTTATGGGTGGCGATACATGCCTTTGCTTTTTGGTTGGTTCTGGTTACCATTAACCAGAGCTAACCAGAACTAGTTCTTACTTCTAGTTCTGCTGGGTTTGGTTAAAAGTAAACAAAACTTACTGGTTAATTAATTGATTTTTGCCTCTACTAACGTAACAATTCTCAAAATTTTCTTAATAGTATGTTTTATCGTGACATTTCATAGTCATCTAAGGCAAATATCCCAAAATAATTCAATTCCTAATTCTTACTAGTCCAGAAAACAAAGCTGAAAAAAGTGCAAAACCTCCCAATTTTGCATAAATTTGCATAAAAATGTTGTATTAAGCCTTACTTACCCTCCTCTTTAAAATCTATATTATTCCGATGGCCTCTTTATTTTTTAGGGGGTGAAAACTACCTTTTGTTGCTAAAACCTACAAAACTATACATTAAAGCTTAATTTGAGTAAAATTTCACTCAAATAAGTTAAAAAAGTAATATTTTGTTGCTTTAAAACATTATTTAAATATTTGAGGCCTTAAAAATCAACACTTATTTTGATTTAAAAAAAGATTTAGCCTCAAAAATTAATATGTTGTTTTGCATGAAAATTTGAGATTAAGCTTAACCTACCTTTCTCTTCAAAATCTCCATTATACTAAAGGTAGCTTTCTACTTTTTAAGGTTGAAAACTACCCCTTATTGCAAAAACCTCCAAAACATTCGTATCAAAGCTTAAGCCACATAAAATTAGGCCCATCTAAATTGAAAAATAAGTATTTTATTCTTTGAAACATTATTTAATGTATTTAACCCTTGAAAATAAACTCTTAGTATGATTTAATAAAAAAAAATTGTTTACCCTGAAAAACTAACATATTGTCAGAAAGTTGTAAAAAAATATGACTGCTCAAAAGTGTTACTAATTTAATTTTGTATTTTTTTAATCCTCAAAAACCCAGCCCTTACAATCTGATAATGCAAAAAAAATTACAAAACCGCGGATTTAAAAAAAAAATGCATCGAATCGGTTTTAGATTACTCCAAAAAATTGGTTTTTTAAGCGTAATTTGTTCTTTTTTGTGATAAAAAATTATTTAAAAAACCATTTTGTTATTTTTGTTAAAAGCTATACGGTCCTATACAGAGTGTAACATAAATATGGAACGCTCAAAATACCTCCCACACCGTTTATCCAATTTTTATGAAACTATGTACTCACAGGTTCAGAATTACACCGGATCGAATGGTGAGCTCCGCGTCGTTGCCAAGTTTACAGTTTTTCTGAAATCGAATGGAACTTCGTTTTTTTTAAACGGAACACCCTGTATTTGATTTAGTTTTTGAGTTTTGCTTAAAATTGTGTATACTTTTTGTATAAAGTATTTTTTTATAACGATAACAGTTTTTGAAAGAATTAGGATTAAAGTAATACTTAATGTATTTTAGCTACAAATACAAGAATAAACAACACAGGAGGCAATAACTTAACTACAATAAACAAAACAAAATTAAATCAGATGCTTCAAAGGTTGCCCATTTACTTCCTGGCATTAAGCTAAGTTCTTCGTAAAAACATGTAAAACATTTAGAAGGCTGTCGGTTTTCTCAATTCTCCTACATTCTGCTGCTATCCTTAAGTTTAAATCATCAAGGTCAGTGAGCTTGGTTTTGAAAACGACATTTTTTAGGTGGCCCCACAAGAAATAATCGAGGGGAGACAAATCCGGCGACCGAGCTGGTCACTCGATTATGCCCCTACGTCCAATCCATTTTCCAAAAAAACACATTATTTAGATACTGCCGAACATTACGGGAATAGTGAGGTGGGGCTCCATCCTGCTGAAACCATATTTCGTTACTTAGTGCTTAATTATTGCCTAAAATAGCATTTTAAAAAATTCAAAAAAAGTAAAGTATTACTTTTTTACTAATGAGAAAGTTTGTCGGACGAGCCGCAGGCGAGTGTAGTAGTAAAAAAAATAAATTAACACAACTTGCGATTATTTGGAAATAGTTGCACAAAAGCCGGGACAATTTCATTTCTTAAAAGCTGCATTTAACGCCTCTTTTATGAAGAATGAGCCAATAATTCTTCGACCTGTTATACCGGCCCAAACATTTACTTTTCGAGGGAACTGGGTGTGATTTTCGCGTTTCCAGTGAGGGTTTTCCTTGGCCCAATAACGACAATTATTTCTATTAACAGTTCCGTTTAAAAAAAAGGTTGATTCATCAGAAAAGACTATCTTGGGAATAAAATCTGGATTGGCGTTGCAGCGCTCCATCATAATTTCATAAAATTGCAAGCGTCTGTCATGGTCGTCTTCTGAGAGCTCTTGTACCAGTCTTATTTTGTAGGAATGAAACTTTTCTGTTTTTAGCAGGCGGTCTACTGACATAATATGGAAAATGTGATTTTCTTCTCCCAGTATTCTGGTAGAAAGGTGGGGATTTTCCTCTAAACTCAACAAAACGTTCAATCTTGTTAACGGATTTCTGTCAGGATATTTGTCAATTACATTTACAAACTTCTTGTTGTGTTCTCATTCTGTCCCCATAACTCAGTATCATTAAAATTTCGATTCTGTGGGTTTCAGCTAAATAATCCATTTTGTGTAACCAATTTGTGTAAAAATATTGACAAAGTCAGATATTCCAGGTAAGCTTACATGTGCAGGTATTTGTAGGTAAAACACATTAAGTATTACTTTAATCTTAATTCTTTCAGGAACTGTTATCGTAAGAAAAAAATACTCTATACAAAATGTATACACAATTTTAATCAGAACTCAAAAACTGAATCAAATACAGGGTGTTCCGTTTAAAAAAACGAAGTTTCATTCGATTTCAGAAAAACGGTAAACTTGGCAACGACGCGGAGCTCACCATTCGATCTGGCGTAATTTCGAACCTATGAGTACATAGTGTCATAAAAATCGGATAAACGGTGTGGGAGGTATTTCGAGCGTTCCATATTTATGTTACACTCTGTATTAGTGTTCATTCCCGGGAATTCTCGGCTCGAGAATTCCCGGGAAATCGTTGGGCTTTGTTCCCGGGAAATCAAGCTCGAGAAAACTCGAGAACTCGAGAAATCATATTTGAGTCTATAAAATTATAAAATAAAACTATTTGCGTTTGCCGCTTGTTTTAAACGCGCGGCGGCGGGGCGGCACGGGCCAAAGCGCAGCGCATACATAATACAATACAGTAGGTAATACACCAGTAATGCCAACCTAGAAAATTATTCCCTAGTTCTAGGGATTTTTTCCTACAATAAGGAAAAAGGGAATTTTATCTAATATCTAGGGAATTTTCAACTTTGGATTGTTTTCAGTTCAATTTATAGAATTTCAGTCAATTTTTTAATTTTAATAATAAATGGACTACTAATGACAAGTACCTATTAAATCCTTATACCCTGGGTTATGGTTTGACCATTGTATCTTTTCAAAAATTGCTTCTTGTTGCGCTGATTAATCGGGTTTCGGGGAATTACAGATCAACTGCTACTTGGCATCTCTCTGCATGTTGTTGCCCTTTCGTATTTTGTGGTTGTTGCCCACAAAATACTAAGGGAAAAAAGAAATGTCAAGTTCGTGTATTTGTTGCCCCACAGTAATGCCGAAACTCAGCGAGTATTTTCAGTCGTTACCGACGTTAAAAATAAAAAGCGAAATTAATTATCCAGTGAGGCATTAAATGCAGTGTGTTTAATTCGTCTTTCTAGTGAAAACTGCTGCCAAAATTATTCATTAAATGAAAAGCATTTAAGTCTTATGAAAAAGGAAAATCTTTATAAAAAAAAGATTGATTTTAAGAATTTTTAGAATTGTTTTTTTTTGTTTAGAAACTTTTATTTTTGTTAATTCATTTTGCTATCTATGTCCATTGTTACCATGAGATTTTATTTTTATGTATTTTTTGAACTTTTCTGACAATAAAGTCATTTCGTAAATTATTTTTCTATTTAATTTTGATCTAGGGAATTCTAGGGATTTTTTCACAGAAAAACTGGGAATTTTCAGCGAGCTTGGTTGGCAACACTGTAATACACACACGTTCATTAGTGTTTCGACTCTAGCTGAGTTCAGACGGTTTACAAAGTGTATTACACGCAATTTGTAAATTTCTCGACAACCCGAGAAGACCCGAGAAATTAGCCTCGAGAATTCTCGAGACCCGAGAAATTGATAAGCTCGAGAAATCATGAACCCTACTCTGTATATTAAAACTGCTTAAAACACTTACTTTCTTAAAAAGGTGAGTTTAAAGGGCTGAAACAAGGTAGTGCTTGTCTATACACATACCTTTTAAAGGTTTAGGATTAAAAAAATTTAAAATTAATTTAGTGATACTTTTGAGCTGTCAGACTTTTTAATTACAACTCTGTGACAATATGTTAATTTTTCTAGGGTAAACATTTTTTTTTTAATAAATCATAATTAGTGTTGACTTTTAATGGTTAAAATATATTAAATAATGTTTTAAAGGATTAAATACTATTTTTTTTATTTATATGAGCCTAATTTTCTGTGAGTTAGGCTTTATTATGAAAGTTTTGAAAGTTTTTGCAACAAGGAGTAGTTTTTACCTTTAAAAAATAAAAAGCGACCTTCAGCATAATGAAGATTTTGAAGAGAACGGAAAGTTGAGTTTAATCCCAAATTTTTATGCAAAACACTTTGATTACATATTATTTTTTGAGGGGTTGATTTTAAAGGGCTGAAATTTTTCAAATAATGTTTCAAAGAAACAAAATACTACTTCTTCCACATATTTGTGTCAAATTTTACTCAACTTAAGCTTTAATGTATAGTTTTTTTATAGGTTTTAGCAATAAAGGGTAGTTTTCACTCCTAAAAATTAAAAGCGTCCATCGGCATAATATAAATTTTGAAGAAGAGGGTATGTTAAGCTAACTCTCAAATTTTTATGCAAATCTATGCATTTTAAAAAAATTGCCAGACTTTGCTCTTTTTTTTAGCTTGGTTTTCTGGACTATGTATGTGATTCGAATTCCACACGAGGTGTAAGTCCCTTCTCCCGCCTGGATGACATCACCTAGGAAGTAACGAATACTGTATTTGTTAATCCAGATTTTTCTCTAGCTAAAGTCTCGAAAAGTAGTTGGTGTTTTCCCTGTTTTTACGAGTTTTACTACAAGCGATAAAAAAATACTAATTTACTGAATTAAAGTCCCTAAAAGTCGATGAATCACTTATTGTTAATACCAGAAACAGAGTCATACATTTATGACAACAGTAAAACACACGCAATTTATTTTGCAATTACACATACTGTAATTTTTTTATCTTGAAAAAAAGTGTGCTTCCGGTATACCTAACGCAAGCCTTATCAACTTATTAGGATACGGGATCTCCTAAAAAAAATTTCTGAAAACTTTCTATAACCTTTGGAATGTGATTTGTCATAGTAATCATACCTTTGGCACAAAGGTTTGGCAATAGTATTATTTGTGATAACCTACTCAATGCTTACAAAATTTACATTTACGTATATAAAAATATATATATATATATATATATATATATATATATATATATATATATATATATATATATATATATATATATATATATATATATATATATATATATATATATATAATATATATATATATATATATATATATATATATATATATATATATATATATATATATATATATATATATATTATATATATATATATATATATATATATATATATATATATATATATATATATATATATATTACACTGTATACAGGGTGTCCAAATACAACATCAGGAAACTTAAGGAGTGATCTACATTGAAAAAAAATGCTAGTAAGTTATGTAAAAAAATGCCGAAATCTCCACCATTACCAAGATACAGGGATGTAAAATATCATTTTTTGTTTAATTTTTTTTGCATATTTATTTTATTCTTTAATTGATTAAGTTGACATTTGGTATAAGAAACGCTAGAAGGCACTTTACCTGAAACATAACATTAATTTCTTTAATAACTTTTCTATTTAAACAGATATTTTCAAACAGAGTATAACATGTTAAAGGTATAAACTTGAAAAATAATTTTCTTATGATTAATGTCGAAAATACTTACCGTTCAGGCAGAAAATTAACTTCAAAGTTTTTATTCGTTTCAAATCAGTTACATACATAATTTAACTTTATCCGCAATCAAGTCGCCTTGCTTGAAATTAACATTATCAAGGGTTTGTTATTATACCAAATATTAACTTAATCGGTTAAAGAATAAAATAAATGGGCCAAAAAAATTAAACAAAAAATGATATTTTACATCACTGTATCTTGGTAACGGTGGAGATTTCGACATTTTCTTACATAACTTACTAGAATTTTTTTCAATGTAGAATCACTACCTTAAGTTTCCTGATGTTGTTTCCGGATACCTTGTATGTCCGTGATGCTTATGCTATTTTTTGCCCACTTAAAATATTGAGTTGGTTAGGAATATAAAAATAGACACATTAATCAAATACCCAGCTGGAATCAGTGGCAGAGCACCGGAGCCTTCAAACTCATGGGGGCCCCTCGGTCCCTTAAGTGACCTTCAAAAAAGTTAAATAAATTTTGTAATTACATGAATAAGTTTTGACCTTTTAGCTCTTTGCCACGAAATCTCTAATAGCTTAAACCAAACCTGTAACAGGGCTTTAAGTATGATACATTAGTTAAAATAAATGAAATTTGTAAGGAGTGCCCCTAATGAATAATTATGCACGATAAATTACGATAAGAAGTGTACATATTCTTCCTTTACAGTCGCTACAAAATAAAACATTGAATATAACTTGGTATGAAATCGTCGAAACATTAAAATAATAACTAGAAAATTATTGGGTTTCAAAATAGAACATTATTTTAATGAGTACGTTACTAATTATAAGTATGACAGTACATATCTCAAGTATTCTTAAGTACAAATTCTAAAGTAAATGCAATTTTACTTTTCTACAAAACATCTCAAAGCAGAGTTACGCTCTCGATTTTTTTTCTAGTCTTGTAACTCCTTGCACTCTGAATTTCATAGATTAAGATTTATTTCACGTGATTATTTAATTAAAATAAATTATAATCACACTTATATTTATAATTTATCATATTGTAATTTATTTATTTGGACAAACTATGTCCAAAAATTTCCAGATTACGTTAGGGTTTATTTTTAGTGCTACATAATGTAGACATTTACGGTCTCCTTGTTGTAAAGTAGGTTTTTTTAGTCTTTACTATAAATTGTATTGTTTTTATTTAAATATTATCTACTGCATTATACTGCACCACAGCTGACGATAAAGAGCATTAAATTAAGTAGCTCTGAACCTTTAAAGTATTTTTATTTTGACCAGTATACTTAGAGCCTCAGTTACCCATTTGCCAGAAGGCCCTTGAGTACATATACTTCAAGTCCAAAATTTCTGTCAATGACGCATCGCTCGCTTTTAGAGTGCCCCGGGTTGTGTGGGGTCAGGGGAATCAATTCCAGTGGCGTATGCATTTTAGAAAATAAATGATAAAATTTCGTCAAAACATGAAAATATTTTTTACAAGCAAAAGTTATTTTCCCACATTTTCATCAACCCTTTAAATTAGTAACAAGCCTATATTATTTTGGTATTATTCGGATTAATAAAAAATGTATTCAGGTATATGTAGGTCATAGAATACAAATTTAAGTTTTTTTGGCGATTTCTCAACGTTTTTCAAAAAAAAATACATTTTTTACTTTAATTTTACCTTTTTCTATTTTATTTTGCCACATGAAAAAAATTATAAAATTTCAGTCTTAGCATAAATTAAAAAAGATGTAAAAACAGAACGATAGACAATCCATGTTACACCGCCAATTCACCACCGATCTTGCAAATTCAATATTAAATACGTTATTGACATGCTTCATCAAAAATATCCCCTATATAAGGAACACGAAAGCCCTAAAATCATCAGCTTGTAGAATCCAATAACTATTTCGGGCCTTTCGAGTTCCATATTTAGGATTTCCATATCGAGGATATTTTTGATCAAACATTGCGGGCCGAGCAAAGCAATGTTCGCATACCTTATAAAAATGTCATAAAGAAAACTATTACAACTTGGCAACAGGTCAACATTTTTAGAATTTGGGACGTAAACGTTTTACCTACTTTTTATTGAAAATTAAGGTTTTTTCCGTACTTTTTGAGTGATTTTTTTTAATATTAAAATGGTATGAGTTTTTTAAATGTTTTCCTGCAAATGACTGAAATTAAAGGAATATGTCGTAAAATGGAATTAAACAATTCAATTATTATTCTTTTGAAATTCTATAAGAGGCGGCCAAAAAAAACAGCTTCTGATTCATGTTTAACAATCGGAAAGTAGAGAGTTTGCAAAAAAAATCGCATTTCCAGTATCCGAATAATTACCAATATTGTTTATTTGCCTTTTAAAACTTAGAATACCGTACGCGAAAAAGTATCTCTGCAGCATCCAAAGTGGTTAGTTCTGGATTTCGTTCTCGAATACCATGGTAAACATTTTAACCATTATTCGTTCTTTTAACGTTAACTGTGTTTTTTTGTAGGCGGATAACTAGTTAAAGGTTGGTTAATATTTATTGTTTACTGAATTAAAAGCACTTAACAACACTTAATTTGTATATACAATTATATACACTAAATAAGATAAACTATAATAAAAACAATATCTATATAGGTACTACTATTACTAGAAATTTACAATATTTTCAAAATACCCTGTATAGCAATTAAAATTTAAACTCACAAAATCTGTCCATAATCAATAATAACTAAATAAAATCATCGAACAGCACAAAAACCCTGTCGATACGCTTATTTTCATGTCTCTTCAAGTTGTAAACTAAGGAATGTGTGTTGCCACTTTTATTGTCTTCTCGATAACAATGATTTCAATACATATTGGCGTGCTATTTTAAGTGCGATCGCTGGCTGGTAACTTATTTTCGCGAACTATGACAACGTGGCGATGAAACTTTTGGCCGGTTCACTGTTATTTAAGCGGAAAAGTATATCATAGGCTTAAAAATCATTTGCTAGTGTTAGATTTTTATTCAGCCGCTTCGTCGGTTGGGTGGCCGGTATTAAATGAGTCACTGACAGAAATTTTGGACTTTAGGTATAGCTACGCCAATGAAATACTAAGTTTCTATCACAAGAAATTTATTATATGTTATAAGTATCACCTTTGTCACAAATTTTTCAAACTAAGCTCGTTCAATTCGACTTTGTGTAAGAAATAAAGCAGCAAGAAAGTGACGTTTCTGATCTGGACAATGCTTGGAATGCAGAATGTTCTGCTATTATTCCGGTAAAGTCCAAACAAAAGTATAAGAAGGTCTTCCACCTATTCATAAACTAGTACAATCACAAACGACTCAAAAATATCACAGAGAAGGTATTGCTAGCCTATTTTGTCCGGCATAATAAATCCCTTAAATCGCTAGAAAGTTTATGGGCTAAATATTGGAATAGTAGTGAAGCTACGTAACCAAGGGCTCTGGGGCTAATAAGTAACTGGTGCCCTATCTATACCGGTTAAAATATAAATATTTTAAAGGTGCAGAGCTACTTAATTTTAAGCTCTTTATCGTCAGCTGTGGTGCAATAGATAATATTTAAATAAATATAACACAATTTATAGCAAAGACTAAAAAAACTCACTTTTCCACTCGGATAACGTAAATCTCTACATTATGTAGCCCTTAAAGTAAACCCTAACGTAATCTGAAATTATTTGCACATAGATTGTCCAAATAAATACAAAAATAATAATAAATAAATTACAATATGATTAATTATGATTATGATTATAATAATTTTATATAAAGCAATTACGTGAAATGAAACCTAATTTATAAAATTTAAATTGATATAAAAATTATTGGGGCTAGTTCTCTTAAATATAGAATTTTAATTTGTAATTTAAGCATTTATCTATACTACCGATAAATGCTTAAATTACAAATTCAAGCCCACGCTTCTTTTTTACGGAAACATTAATTTTTTCATCGACATTCAGGTGCACATCTCTATGTATATTTAAGAAAGCTAGCCCCAATAATCTGTCCTGTGGCATTGAGGCGCGTAACGAAGATTTGATCCTACGGAGAGTTGAAAACGATCTTTCCTCGGTAGCTACGCTGACCGGGAGTGAAGCTATCGACTTTGGTATGAACAAGTTATTTTGAGCTTATCTCTTCTATTTGGTCATTCAGAGTCGGTATTCATTTAAATCTGTAGATTGATTATCGCTCATAAACTTACAATATTGATATCCAAATTCCTGTTAATTGGAATAGGTGTAAAAAATCCCAAATGAAAGAGGTTAAGTACTTTAGGAGATAATCTATTTTTCAAATCATTAATATTTAATTTTATAGGGGTATGTATACTGATTCCGAAAGAAATCTTTCACCGATTTCACCTCATAATTGGACATGTTTGTTTAAAATTTAAAGGTATATGGAACCCAAACTGTAGAACAAGCCCCCTCGTGAGGGGCGGGAATAGAGGGGTTGGCCCCCGGGTTTGCGCAAGAATATGGTCAGAGTCGGACTTCCATAATTCTTTGTTACTATCTATAAAGTTGACATCATCAAAGTCAAATTTAAGCATTCACTGTTTTTTTATCTTTTTTATAAAATTTTGGTTATAACGTTCCATAGAATATTTAATATTATATGGTATATAATATAATAAATTTGTAATATGGGATTTTATATCATCTGATATAATATGGAAAGAACCTTTTTTTTTAAAAGATCGATATTTTTGTATTTTTTATTTTTACCAAAAATCTTTTTAA
>JAHBCN010009997.1:0-33254 GCA_019359885.1 Listronotus oregonensis | reverse complement strand
GTTATTCTTTAAAAAAAATTAAAAAATTCATACTATTAGTATAGCTGAATACTAAAAAATAAAATTAAATGTTATTCTTTTTAAACTTATTTAAGATTCTTGTACTACGTTGTCATTAACATTTTGCACTGAATGGTTAAAATATTGTGCCAATTCGGTTTCTAGTTGCTCTATAGAAATGTCTTCGGAATCTCTCTCTGAAACTTGTGGTAGTGAGTTCTCAGAATCCTGATCGGAAATAGGTTCCGCAACGTATTGCAAATAAGGTTGTGTTGGTTCCATCATCTGCTCATAAATAGTAGCCAATAGAAACTGTTTAATTCCTCCTGACACTTCACCAGTCATATCGTCTCCTCCTAATTGCCATACAAAAACTCCAGCCACGTCTTGTTTCAGTGCGAACTTAACCTAAAATTTAGGGCAGATTAGGCGCATTGCATAATTTGAATTTTGGAAGAAAAAAAACTCAACACCCAGTATTTTATAAAAAAGAGATTGTTCTACACATGTCAATTAAAACGTTTTTTTATAAAAACACTTGAGAAATCACCTCCCTAATAGGACAGGGTCTTTGATTATATTTACGTGTCTTCCGAAGCCTTTATTTTTAAAGACAGTAAAAATATTTTATATAAAAATTGTAGGATTTTTTCCATATTATCTTTTGAAATTAATAGTAAAAATATATCGCAATAAAAAAATGGAAAAATATAGGCAACTTCAAATTTTTTAAATGAAACACCCTGTATATTATGCGCTAGAACGAAAGATCTTTTTTTTCTGATTTCCAAATAATACATTAATGATTTTTGGGATGAACCATTTTTGAAATATTTTAGGTTTTATTAAAAAATTTAAAAAAAAAAGTTTTATATTGTACGGGGCCACGAAAACAAAAAAAATTGTTATGTTGCTGAATTTGGTGAGGGTTTTTCTGGACCAATAATGTTTATTTTTGTGATTAAACATTCCTCAAAGAAAAGGGAAAACTTGTCGGTGAATACAATTTTATTTAAAAACTTTGGATAATGCGCATAAACCTAGCTATTTCCAATGCTACTTAGGTGTCCTGATGTTTTGTTCAGAAATTAAGAACGGAGATAAATTTATAAGGATAAAATTTGTAAAATTTTTAAAGGGTTTAAAAAAATTTTATAATCTGTTTTTTTAAGTTCAGATGCTGCATTCGAGATTGATATTTCAGGGTTATATAAAATTATTAAAAGAAAGTCCAATAGAAAAAGTATAATAATTATCCCGAAAAAAAGAGGATATAAAACTTTTTTTTTATTTCGTGCTCAGTCCTTTTTTTTATTTTAAAGCTTTTTTGTTCAATAAACTTTCACATGTATTTAAAAGTTTTATAAATGGTACCCGTTTTTAAAGGGTATAATAAGTAATATTCCCGTTGACTGTCGTCACAAATTTTTGTAACCATAAAAAAAACGCATAATAGCGATTTTTTGTTCTTCAAAAACCCATCGACAAAAAAACAAAAAAAAACTATTTTTAATATTTAAAATGATAAATTTAACTTTTTTTAAAAATTAAATAAATTTACAACAATTTTTTTTTTTTTGATACAATAAAATGATTTTTTTTCAGTTTATATATATTTTAAGCTTAAATATCTCAAAAATGGTTCATCCAAATATTATCAATGTACATATATTTGAAATCACAAAAAAAGACCTTTTATTGTAGCGCATAATATACAGGATGTTCCATTTAAAAAAGTTGAAGTTGCTTATATTTCTCAATTTTTTTATTGCGATATTTTTTTACTGATAATTTCAAAAAATAATACAGAAAAAAACCTACAATTTTTATATAATTTTTTTTTCTGTCTTTAAAAATAAAGGCTCCAGAAACCACGTAAATATAATCAAAGACCCTGTACAGTCACTGAAGGGTTTCACCTCCGAATTCTTTAAACCCTCATCGATTTGCGTGAAAATTTGTGAGTAGTTAAAGGGTGCTCAAGTAACAAAAGTGAAATAAAGGCCTGGTGGACGCCACCCCTTCTCGGTGGCTGAAATTATTTTAACAAAAATAACCCCGAAATCGATAAAGAGACCAATTCTAAGCAACTTTTGTTCCATAAAGGTTTTTTGATAAGTCAATATGTTTCGAGTTATTACCGATTAACAATGTTGATTTTTTATAAAAAAAATGCATGTTTTGAAACTGTTTTTACAGATAACTCCAAAACTATACGTTTCTTCCAAAAAAATTGTTTTTACCCAAATGAAAGCTTATAAAAAAACAAAGAAAATGGTAAAAAAACATTTCAGGTTAAATCTAAAGCGACTTATAGCTACTTAAAGGTATCTTTTTTTGTCAGTACTCGAACGCAAGTATTCGAAGTTAAATAACAGAAAACCATACATTTTTCGAAAACTATCTTCTGAACACTTTTTAAAGAACATGAAAGACCTTTTAAATGAGCTTCGGAATAAGTAGATTGCATTAAAACTAAGAAAGTTATAATAAAAAACAGGGCTTTCGAATTTTTAAAGAAAAAGTGAAAAATAAAACTTACGCCACTTTCACCAAAATTGAAATTAATAGAATTTCTTAAATGATTTACTTTATTTAAGTCTAGGTAATAGCAAAGATAATACTACTACGAATAGATGGTTCATTTAAATTGGGCGTTTTGAATCAGTTCGAAGATATCAATGCTTCCGTAAATGGAATAAAATTAAGTCGGTAACCCCTGCCCCAGTGAAACAAGGTACGAAACCATGTGCGACATTGTCAATGTCTGTCGCTTGTACCTTATTCGGAACACGAAGTAGCGAAAGCGGGCGGCTAAACGGATTCCGTATTTTCTAGTCGCGTTTCATCACGCAATCAGTAAAGGCCTGCCGGCAACACTGTTTAACTTTCGTTCAAGGATAGCGCGAAAATCTCTCGATGGACATCGGCTCGCGTTAGCCAAAGTCCATTAGGGGTATCAAAAATATAGCATTGAATGGTTCATCTTATCCGTAGTAGTATTATCTTTGGTAATAGGCACAATATTTTTTTTGTATTTCTCTATAACTGTATCTTATTTTTAAACTCTAAAACTACTGGATTTTCGTAAAAAATGACAGAAAACAAAAATTTAAGTTTTTTTGTAACACACATTTTGTTTTATTCCTTATTTCTGTAGTATAAGAAACAAAACTGGGATACCATCGTTAAAGTTTAAATTTTATTGTGAGGATCATCTGACTCGTGCCCTTTAACCCTTTACCTTTTGAAAATGAAAAGTTTTAAAAAGTGGAGAATGATCTGATAGCTCTAACCTTTAAAATGGTTTTGGATAGAACCAATAACATTAAAATTAGTTGTAAAAAATCAATCGCATTTTTTTGTTCCAACAGTTGGTGCACTAGATGAGCATATTAAGAGGTTTAATTACAGACCCAGATATGGCTTGGTAATGAAAATATTCGTCAAGTTAATTGAAAATGGGCTAATATTGAAGAATCCTTACAGATAATTAAAAATGCAAATATACCTGTATCAGATAAATTACTTAAAATTATATATTGCAATTGCAAAACAGGCTGCGGTGCCCTTTGCGGTTGCAGAAGAATTGGATTATTTTGTAATGCAACATGTGAAACAAGCAGTGGTGACAATTGTCAGAATTCTGCTCCTATTGACCATGAAAAAGAGGTTGATTTTTATAATAGTTCTTATGAAGAATAGTTTTAACAGTTTTATTAGTTAGACTTTGATTATTTGTAAATTTGACAAAAAATTAATAAAAGTTTTGTTCATTTATATATTGTAACCCATTAAATCTATTAAAGCTGCTAAAAAATACGTTTTCTTAGAATCAGACAACAAGATTTTTAGTCATAAATGTGTTATTGAAATGATTAAAGCTGTTTAAAAATATATTTTTTTATTGATTCCAGGTGGTTTTTAAGGGTTAAAATATTGAAATAAATAAATAAATAAATACATTTTTAATATTTAGTAAAAACGATTTCAATGCAGAAAGGAAACGATTAAAGCTGCTAAAAAATATTTTTTCATTGATCTCAAGATAGGAGGTGGTTTTAAATGGTTAAAAAATTTCAATTAATCAATAAATTATATTATAAATAGTTAACAAATTTTTAGTGTAATATTTATGCGCAATTTGATATATCAAGAACACAAAAAAAATTTCATTATTTTTCGATCTAATCCATGATCTCTGAGGGTTAAAAAATTGATGGAAATTAAAAATCATGCTTCAAAATATTACAGAATCTATATTCTACTTAACTTAATAAAATTTTTACCGATTGAATACTTTAATTTGCATTTTTTTAATTTTTTTGCAAATGGGGTGGGTTTTACCCCCAAAATGCAAGAAGCGCAAGTTGAGCATTTAAAGTTAAGGGTAAAAAAAGCTTAATTTTAAATTTTTATGAAAATCGATGGGGGTTTAAAGAATTCGGAGGTTATGGCCTATTTTTACCTTTAGTGACTGTACTATAAATATATTTACTTAGGAAAGACCCTTTGTAATAAACCAGACTCACTATGTTAAAAGTAATAATATTTTACGGATTAAAAAATATGTATGTAATGCTTTTTTATGAATTTACCTTAATCTCTTGTCTACCGATATTTGTCAAAAAGCAATCGAATTTTAAATAGAAATACAACCATTTTTACCTTAATGTCGAAATTGTTCATCCGTAACTTATGTGAAAAAAATCTTTATTTTTACAATATTACATTTTTTTCTATTCAACAAATCAAAAGCTTTTACTATAATATAAGTACTTAATATATATTCGACCCCAATTGTATAGTAGCTTCACTAAAAATGGTCGATATTTAAATAAAAAAAGTAAAAACCCGTTTTAAAAACGTTTTGAGGTAATAGGTTAAGTTAGTTAACCTCCAATAGTAAGATTTAAAAAAAAAATAGATGTCTTTGTTTTGAGTTTGTTTAATATTTTATAATATCTGTGTAAAAAAAAACCTTTTTAAAAAATATTTAACCTTTTTATAACATAGTCACTTCGGAAGAAAAATAACATAGGATCAAAACTTTAATTTTAAAGTTATATTTAAGAAATTATATAAAACATAACAAGGAATACCATATAAAAACAGAAAAAAAAATATAAATTATAACCTCAAATCCGTCACTATTGCACTAATATCCTTTTTCTTTCCCATTTCCATACTATTTTAGCCGCCACACGAAAAGCATAAGATTTTTATTTAACATAATTAAGCTATACGAAAACCGTGTAACTTTTTCGTTACTGTTTTAAATAGCCTTCCCATTAACCTGTAAGAAGGAAAACGACGTTACTCTAAAAGTAACACTATTTGTGTTAATTTATTTTCGCAAAAAGCGACCTAGCCAAAATATTAAATAAAAAAATGCTGTTTTTCTAGTTTAATAATAAAATAATTCAAAAATTCCATCGTGCCTTTAATAGGATCTGCCATTGCTTATGTGGTGTAAACAAATATTTGATAAATACTTAATAACTGCCCACGTTATATCTTTAAAATCTCAGTTTTTGTAGCCATTTTTTCCAATTTTTTTCGAGGGTGACCATTTTAATAATTTAATTTGCCTAGCTATCTCCGAATGAAACAACGCCAATTTTACAGGCCTCTCTGTCTCGCTCATTTGACAAAAAAGAATAAATGTGTCTTAACATTCTTTTTAACTTCCGATGTTATAAAAATTACTTTTTGTTTATAGTCAAAAGTGTTAAATGTAAATAGCTAATTTTTGCCTAGTCTTTTAAAAGTACCATTTCCTATGTATCAGGTTTACTTTTTACTGTAAATAATATTAATTTTAAAAAATTATAGGTGTCGAATTCAAATTGCTTTGTAATATTTTAAAGTTTAATAGAGTGCCACTCTATAACTGATTCGCCTTGTTAGGACTTAGTTAAAGGGTCAAATTACTAAGCATATATATATATATATATATATATATATATATATATATATATATATATATATATATATATATATATATATATATATATATATATATATATATATATATATATATATATATATATATATATATATATATATATAATAATAAATAATAATAAATAATAATACAAATAAATAATACCTTTTCAATTATGGACATTCTGTTATCGTACCCAATCCACTGATCCCCCTGATATTTGTAGGGTGCTTTTTGTTCTTCACTCCATACTGATGTCCAGTTACTGTATTTTTGCATAATCTGCAACATTTATTTGTAAAAGTTGCATTAAATAGGTAGTATTTTAATAAAAAATAATAAAATATAATTAAATATTTTAAAAAGTTCCATGTCGGTTTATGTCAAAAAAATAACGTATAACCATTTGACTGTCTCAAAATTTCAAAAGGCTTTCACGAACATGTTATGAATACCAGCTTCCTCTTTGTATGTGTTCATTCATTTTTTTACTCAATAAACGATCTCTTTAGAATAAGAAAATTAATAACAATATTTGCCAAAATGCGATTTAAATCGCACAAAATTTTAAAAGAGCTAAACTTTAATTATTATAAGTAAACCCAATGTAAACATTTTTTTGTCAAATTAAAATTAGGTAGTTCAGATGTGCATTAAAATTTTTATACCAAAATTTCTGGCAAATGATTAGATTAATCTTTTTGTAAAGAATTGTCAGTTTTTCCTCACTGTCATATTTAGTTTAGAAAAAATCTTTACAAACACAGAACACCCCCTACCTTTAAAACTTACCCTTTATCGATCGTATTTTTTATATGTATAAATTCTACATAAAATTTAATACAAATCTGCAAAACTTTATTCAACCTTCATTTTTTGCGATTGAAATATAAATCATTTTTATTACCAACCCTTTAACGGGACATAGCTCATTTTTTTTAAATATTTTTTTTTAAATAAGTGGAAGATGCTGTCGAAAGGTTTAAGTTTACTTCTGACAAACCCTGTATAATTTCAAATCTATTTTTGTCTTTTAACCAATTATGCAATTTATTAGGTTGCAACTTACGCAAATTTACCTTAAACAATTTTAAAGATATGGAAAAACTGTCTGTGTTCCGGTTTTAGAAGTAAATGTCATTAGTCGTTTTTCAGTTATGCTTATTTATTTTATTATCTTATTTTAATGCATAAAATTTACTATATAATTTATTTTTTAGCACTCATTTCAAGACACCTTCTATAACACTGCGTACCTGCATGTATGTCGAAGCTGCTGGTTGACCACCACCACTAACAGCAGCGTGTAGCCCATGTTCATTCTCATTCTTAAGGGTAAAACTTCTTCCATAAAATGGAATACCTAAACATATTTTATCCTTTGAAGCTCCAGCTTCTATCCAATTGTTCAATGCTGCTTCTACATTAAGGTATTTCTTTTCATAAGGGCTATCAATTGAGCTAGGATACAATGGAGAATTGAATCCTGTATGGCTACTCCAGGCACCGTAAAAGTCGTAGGTCATAATGTTTATAATATCGAGATACCTAGAAGAAAAATGTTATTAATCGGGTGTACACGCAACTATTTTTAGAGCTGTATCTTTCTTATAAAACAGAATTTCGAATAAAATTTTTGGTCAGCTATACAGATGGTAGTGCTTAAGATATCTAATAAAAAAACATCTATATAACGCTCCTGCTTGGAGTAGGAACACCATTAGTGTCTGACCGAAGGCTCGACCTCGGCCATACATTCGGCTTCCGTTAGAAGATTTGGCCGAGCCGACACCTAAGTTTAGGATTCATTTTCACATTTTCTTTATATGAAAATTGGATTAATTGGACCAATAAATATATTTTACCAGCAATATAATAAACAAATCAAAAGTCTTCTGAGCACAAAATATTCTTTAGGTTCCTAAAATATACAGTGTGTCTATAAAGTTGGAACCATATGGAAAACTTTTTTATTATTAAGTTTACGGAAAAAAGTTATTCTTGATAAAAAGTTCTGCATGATCCAAACTTAAAATACAACCATTAGATATTAATTTTTTAAAGCCGTATACAAGGTTTGTCAAAAAATATAAATTTTACTCAAGACTCAAGTACCTTAATTTTTTACAATACAAAAGAATGTTATGAAGCAATGTTATTTTGAATTAAAAGTAATATTTTAATATGGAATTATAGCTATTTAGCATGAAAATTCAGGATTGGTGATTATTTACTAATAATTTTTCTATTTTTTCTTCACGATTTAGTAAATTTGCCATTTTTACTGTAATTTTACAAAAACGAACTCAGTCACACAATGTCATATATTTCATGTCAGTGCATCCTAGTTACGTTAAATTGTATTAAGCCAGAACAATTAATACGGAATTATTAGTAAATAATCACCAATCCTAAATTTTTATGCTTACTAGCTGTGATTTCATACTTGAACATAACTTTTAATTTAAAATAACTTTACTTTATAACATTCTTCTGTATTATAAAAAATAAAGGTACTTTACTCCTGATTAAAATTCATATTTTTTGACTAACCTCATATACGGCTTAAAAAAATTAATATCTAATGGTTTCATTTTAAGTTTTGAACCATGCAGAACTTTTTACAAAGAATAACTTTTTTTCGTAAACTTAATAATAAAAAAGTTTTTCATATGGTTCCAACTTAGGTAGACACACTGTAGACCCTTACAGTTTCAGTCATTATTATAAGCCATATCATAAATCATATCATTTTCGAATTCTGTGTCTAATTCTACGCATGATTCATGTTGCATATCCTATACTTTTCTTTAACTCTTTCGAAGCATAAGGAAAAAAACAATTCAATTTTAAATACATACCTTTATAGGTAAAACAATTAAAGTAAATGGTACATGAAACTTAACGAATTAAAATTTTAATTTTTATTAAATATGGAGACAAAACAAGAACTTATTATTGATAAAACACCTGCCCATTCATTTACTTTTCCAGGATACTGAGTATTTCTTAGGACCAAAATCGATTATTTTGTCTATTAATAACGCCATTTAAACAAAATGTTGCTTTCTCAGAGAAGAGACAATGTTGTGTGAAAAGGAATTATTTTGTACACACCTTTTCAATATTTTCTTACAAAACTGGAGGCGCCTGTCAAAATCATCCACAAAAAGGTTTTCTACTAGGCCCTCTTTATATGGGTGATTTTTTTTATTCTTCTAAACTTGTGAATAGTAGATTGCGACACATCGTTATCCCGGCATAACCAAACAGTTAAGGCATAGGGATTCTAATGAATAGACAACTAAACAGTCAAAGCTTCTTATTCGCGCTTCCTTAATTCGCGGTTTTACTATTCGCGGCTTAAAAAAAAGCGACCCAATTCCTATATCCGCGGCCAAAGATTTCTTTATTCGCGGATCTAATTGGTACATACACATTGATAAAAAGGATTCCAATATGTAAGTATCCAACAATATATCCTTTGTAAAGGCGTCGTCAAATGAACTAATGCCGAAATTGCAAATGGAATAGGACGAGATGGGTTCGAATAGATAGAATCAAGTGACATTCAAATAAAATCATTTTTTTATACTTGTTTTTTATTTTTTTTTTATCTTGGGACAGTCCACGAAGGCTGATGCCTAAGTACTAACGTACCGTGGGTGTCTTCAGTGTGGTGAGAGGGAGTTTGTTCACACGGGACTTAAATTTTTGGAGATTGGGAGGAGAAGGAAAAACTTCTGCGGGCAGCAGGTTCCATAGTCTTGACACTCTAGGAATAAAGGAACGAAGAAAGCGGGAAGTTCGGGGCCTTTCTAACTGAACTGTAAAAGGATGCATAAAAGTTGCACTACGTGTTGCTCTGTTGGGAGCTGCCAGAGAAGGAATAATACTGGCCAATTCCTCTGAGCAGAAGCCGTGAAAATACCTATAGAAGAGCGACAGATCCCCTACAGCTCGACGATGGGCAAGAAGAGGAAGCCTTTCTGTGAGCGTTGGATCATTAATAAGACGAACAGCTCTTTTTTGAATGGAATCCAGAATGCTAAGTGTTGTAGGGGACGCCATTCCCCAGACATGAGAACAATATTCCAAAGAGGGTCTGATTTGGGATACATACAGAGTGTACAGATTGAAGAAGAGAAATATTTTCTGGCTCGAAAGAGGAATCCAATCTTTTTTGAAGCTGCCGAAGCTATGGATGAAATGTGTTTGTGCCAGTTGAGGTTATTGTCAAAAGTAACGCCGACTAGATTAAACGACTCTTTGTTCTGCAGAACTTGGCCGCTCATATGTAAGGGATGAGCATTCGTAGACTTTTTTCGCGACAGCGAACATGACTGTGTTTTTGAGGCATTAAACTGAACACGATTTTTGGCGCCCCAATTCAAAATAAGTTTGAGGTCTTGTGAAAGAGATATCTGCATTGACCTGCGCTTGTTTTCAAAATCAGAATTACACGGTGGCTTAAGAAATTGAATACTAGAGTGGAGGGTACTATCGTCAGCAAAACTATGAATGGGGTTGATTGTGGAAGGAGAAGATCGTTAATGTGTAGAAGAAACAGCGTGGGTGCCAGCACTGAGCCCTGGGGCACCCCGGCATTAATTTGGTAGAAGCTGGAGGAATGACCATCTACACTAACTGATATACGTCGATTAGAAAGGAAACTGGAAAGCCAAGAGCAAAGCTTAGGTGGAAGACCGTAAGAAGGAAGTTTGTTAAGAAGCCCATCATGCCAGACCTGATCGAAAGCTTTGGATATGTCAGGAGCAACGATCTGGGATTCACCAAGAAACTCAAGGGACTTGTTCCAGTTGTGTGAGACAAAGGAAAGGAGATCAGCTGTGGATCTACTGTGACGGAATCCATATTGTCTATCATGTAAGATCTTATGTTTTTCCAGATACTTTAAGATTTGGGAATTAATGAATTTTTCCATTACCCTGCAAACAACTGAAAGAAGAGATATAGGTCTATAGTTAGAAGGGAGACTTTTGGATCTTTTTTTGGGGACAGGTTGCACACGTGCAGCTTTCCAACTCTCCGGGAAAATGCCCGTGTCGTAAGAGATTCGAAAGAGGCGAGTTAAGATGGGTGCAAGCTCGGGAGCACATTTTTTTAAGACGATTGCTGGTATGCCATCCAGCCCAGACGATTTTTTAGTATTAAGACAAGAAAGAATACGCTTAATCTGTTTGACTTTAAAAATTATATCGGACATTTTATGAGAAACAGGGACAACTGTTGGAAGAGGAAGATTAATAGGAGGATCAAGCGTAGAATTGGCAGCAAATTGTTTGGCAAATAGTTCGGCTTTTCCTTTGGAGGTAGAGACAATTCCATCTTCAGAGATTAGGGGTGGAAAAGAATTTGTGCAAAAGTTCTGACTAATATTTTTGGCAAAGGACCAAAAAGCTTTACTGCCATTTGAGCAAGAGAGAACTTTATCTTTTATTCGATTGTTAAAACGGTCTTTTGCATCTGAGATGGTCTGATTATACTGATTTCTTGCTATGACGCTAGCCTGTCGATTTTCGGGACTGGGGTTTTGAAGAAACTTTTTGAGGGCTTGAAGTTTTAAAAGTCTGGCTTTGTCACAGGAGTTAGAAAACCACGGTTTGTGATTTGAAGTTATGGGGTTCTTTTTAGTGTGGGGAATATAGGTCTCAATGCCTAGTTGAATTGTTTCGGTAATTTGTTTACATATTTCTGAAGGATCGTGAGTAGAAAAGCAGGTAGGATTCCAAGGGTAGCTGGCAAAGAATTCTCTTAGACCATCCCAGTCGGCCGAATTGTAGTGCCAGACGGTTCGTGGCGGCATGCTTTCAGTTGCCTCAAAATGAGTGGAGTATGATACGGTGACCAAACCATGGTCAGAGCGACCAAGGGGAGCAGTTACTGATGCTTGATAGAGTTCGGGGGTGGAAGTAAGAAAGAGATCTAGGGGGTTAGAATTATGGGTGGGAACCCTAGGAAAGTAGGTAGGTTCCATAATTAGATTGGTGAGCGAGTTGCTGATTGCGAAATTTTCTGCTGCTCTGCCTTGTGTATCAGTTTTTGTGGAGCCTAGCCAATCCTTATTATGAACATTAAAATCCCCGAGGACGATTACTTCGGCCAATGGAAACTGGGAAATAATATTGTCGATCTTATTGAAAGGAAATCAAAGAACTCGTTGTAGGAATTGTCAGACGGGGACCGGTATATACAGCAGATGAATTTAGTAAAAGATCTGAAAGTAAGTTTAAGCCAAAGAATATCAGGCCTACCGATTCGAGGTTAGAAACCCTAACACAAGCCAGGTCGTTGCGAACGTAAGCACAAACGCCGCCATGGGGTCGAAAAGATGAAATGAGTTCATAACCTGGGAAAAGGAGGTGGTTGGTTGCTGTTTTGGGACTTATTTGGGTTTCGGTAAGAAATAGTATGTGGGGTTTGGAGGATTGAAGATAATGGTGAACAGAGTTCACGTTAGAGTTAAGCCCACATATATTTGTAAACGATATCAGACTTTTCGATGGTGGCCCCCCAAATGTACCCCTCGCCCGGAGAACCGAATGGAGGGGTATTTTACCTCCGGATAACTTTACGTTCGGGTGTGCCATCATCATTATTTCCAAATTTTAGTAGAGTGGAAAAAAAAGAGAAAGAAAAAGAAAAAGAAAGAAGAGGAAGAAGGAAAATTAGAAGAGAAAGAAGGAGGAGGAAGAAGGAAAACTGACTCACCGCCCAGAACTCGAAACGTACTAAGACTTCACGAGTCCTTTAAAGGGCAAGTGGGGTGGTACGCCTCAGGCGAGGAAAGCTCCTCTACCACCTGCAATTTGTCACCCAGGAACGTATCCCCTATAATCCCATATAAATTATCATTCCATATTTACGGTTTTTGTTTTTGCGGCATAATAACGGAACATATACCCCGTGAATAAAGAGCTTTTACTGTACATCGATTTTTTATCTTCGCTTAAGATCGAAAAGGGATTTGGGGATTATTTAAAGCGAGAAATTTAAATTCGTCCATACTTTTGATGTTGCTGATAGAGGGCGCCAGGTACGGCCTACCCCACTTGTTTTAGATGGCATAACTTTTTTTAAGCTTACTATATTTACCTGTTTATTAAAAACGAAGTTACTATAATTCCCTCTGCGTCAAAAATGTATACCGCATTTAAGTCTATAGGTGCAACTCGAGATAAATGCATTTTAAAGAACTCGCAATTTTCCTATAGAAAATGGTTTTCGGCCAATTGTTTTCAAACTTTGCAAAGTAATAGTTTTCAACATGCTGATCAAAAGTTTCCACGGGCAAAAAACCCAAAAACACCTCTAACCCCTTCAAAATCAGCCTTAAAGGTCACTAGGGATTTGAGGAATTTTAAGGTTGATTTTGGGGGGGTTAGAGAAATTTTTGGGTTTTGTGTTGTTGGAGACTTTTGATCAGCGTGTTAAAAGCTATTACTTTGCAGAGTTTGAAAATAATTGGCCGAAAACCATTTTCTATAGAAAAAATGGTCTTTTAAAATGCATTTATCTTGAAAACAGTTGCTCCTAGAGACCTAAATGAAGTATACATTTTTGACGCAGAGGGAATTATAGTAACTTCTTTTTTAATAAACAAGTCAATATACTAAGGTTAAAAAAAGTTATGCTATCTAAAACAAGTGAGGTAGGCCGTAGCTAGACCCCTCTACCAGGAACATCAAAAGTATGGATAAATTTAAATTTATCGCCTTAAAGAACCTCCAAATATCCAATTTTGTACCGCTATGTCATTTAGTTAAGAAACTATTACGAAAAAACGAAGACAAAATTAAAAGTTTGACACCCTGTATCTTAGTTAATATCAACTTTGGGACGAAGCAAGTTTACGTTAATTGCGTTATTTCGGCCTAAGGAATCTGCTGTTGATATGTGTCCCATTACTTCTGGGACACCCTGTATATTACGAAAAAATGCCGTTGTGGGCATAATTTGAAAAAACACTAGAATATAAACGGTAATCTACAAATATACAGCATGTTGAGATAGTTCTTTCAAGTCACAAAAGTTAAGTTTACTTACTTCACCATTTCAGGCACATCGTAGCCGGAACCGTCATACACGGGAATAGCTCTTACAGCTGCTGTAAGCAAAAACTTGTGCTTCCTAAATTCTGTACTTATATCCCTTAAGAGTTTGACGAAGTTCTCCTATAAATTTATTTCAGTAAACATATCAGTTAAAGGTTAATAAAAGTTTTTTTTTTTTGGTATCATAAACAATTAACTTAGGTATTTAAACCTTTATTTATATTTCGAAACAGTGACCGCAAAATTAATAACTTTTTCAAACAACTGTAACTTTGATTGGAATTAATGAAATGCTGCATTGGACCCTTGCTTTCATGAATCGCACGCACGTGCAAGGAAAATATTAATTGGTATCACCGGATAAAAAAAATATCTGTACTTTATCTAATATGGTTTCTGATGTAATTTTTTATTCTAAACACGAATCTGTTATCAGTTTTGTTCCATTATCCTTCAGAAAATTGCTCAAAATCTTTAATAAAATAAGGGATATCAAAAAATGACGGTATGGTACAATCCACAATAATTCGTTAAATTCTCGTTTTACCTGCTATTGTTAGTAATAAAACTCCCTAAACTTTGGGTACCCGCAGGTAGGTCCGGACTTAAAATTTCCTTTTATTATTGTACCTACTTTTTGGTATATTATGTAGGTTAATAGCAAATTGCAGGGTTCAATATAAAACGGAGTCTTTTCATCTTAGTTCATCAGTCGTTTGGTGTTTGTAAAGCTGTGCGTTAAAGGTATTTTCGTGTGTGTTACTGAGCATTCAAAATATGTCAAATCTATGTGAAACTTTAGATAATATTGCTTCCGGAAGTTATGGTGTAACGAAGAAAAAACATTTATCACTTGATGCCAAAAACATCATAAAGAACGTTTACTGTACCCTTTTAGAAAAAAGGTATGACCGGAGTGCAAGTTTTAGTAAAACGAATATTTTGACCAAAGTTGAATTAACGACAGTAAAAGATATAATGACCAAACCATCCAGCCAAGGAAAAAAAGGTGTGACAGCGGAAAATTGAGAAGAAAATTTATAACATGTACAGTAAACAAATAGTCCCAACAATAGATACGCTAAAAAAGGTACTTACAGTAGACGAAACCGACATTTCATGTGACAGGACAAGCCTTTGGAGAATAGTTAAAGCAATGGGTTTAAAATATTTTACCAATGACAAAAGACAAGTACAAATGGAATCGCAGCGTTTACAAGTATGGCGTAGAGATTATTTGAATTTATCAGATAATATAGGGAAGAAAATCGTTCGTTTAATTATATACTTGGACAAAACTTGGTTTGATACCCACGACACTCCTGAAAAAGGTTGGTGCTGATTTAACAACCGAATATCAAATTAAAGCTTCCTCAAACAAAGGACAAAGAATTACGATATTACATGCAGGTTCATAAAATGGATTTATTCCGAACGCTCTCTTATTATCTGCGAAGAAAATTGCCAATTTATCTTTTGATTATCATCAAGACACGGATGCTAAATTGTTTGAAGATTGGTTTCAGAATCGTCTGCTTCCAAATGTGCCCAAAAATAGTGTTAATGTGATGGACAACGCTAGTTACCACAGTCGCCAACTAAATAAAGTGCCGAATTCAAATAATACAAAAGTGGAAATTCAAAACTATATGGAAAATAATATATATTTCGAAGCAACCTATATAAAAAAGGATCTTTTAAATGTTTTAAAAACATTCAATATGGAAAAGAAATATATCTGTAACAATCTCTCAAGTGCTAATGGTAACACAATTTTACGCCTCCCTCCGTATTGCTGTATTTTTAATCCAATAGAACATATATGGAGCCAGTTAAAGACGATAAAACACATCCCCTACAATAAGTAATTCGGTTATAGAATTAATTTAAAAATGTCTAAATAATATCCCAGTAGAAAGTTGGCAACATTCTGTAAGACACATAAGCTAAGTCGAAAATTCCTATAACATAATTATTAGTAACGTAAGTCCCTTAATAATTAGTTTAGTGATAGTGAAACGGAGCTGAATATAAAGTAGGTTTAGCTAAATATTGTATTATTATAATATTATACATTCGTATTTTTGTATAAATATTAATAGCTATTTAATAACATGATGAAAATAAAGATACTTACCTATTATTTTATATTTGTTGTTTTGTGTCAGGCAACTTATTTATGACTGGGTTTACGATTGAGGGTTGTCATAAAAATTTTATTGCGATTAAAAAATCAACGAATTATTGTGAAACCTACCATATCTGCGAATGCAACACGTTTTCCAAAGCATTTTTGCTTTCGAAATATGAATTCGGGATTAAGATTACTCAAGCAACAGATTAGTCCTTAGCAAATGATCTTCAGGGGACTAGAAGAATCTGCTGCTTTCTCGCACGTGCGTAATGAAAATATAGCTTCTAGAACAATAAATATTGTTTTTAAGAATTTATGCCCAAAAAATATCACATTTATAAGTTGCATTTTATTAACTGCAATTAAAGTTACAGGTGTTTGGAAAACAAGCAAAAAAACTTTTTTTTTCGTTCACCCTTTGACTATTAAATAAATCAAAAGTGCAACAAAGACGACAATAAATAATTCATAATTATAAAAACATTTTTAGGGCTTTAGAAATATTCTATGTAAACTTTCTTTGTCATTTTTAAAACAATTGTTCTTTAAGAGATTTGTAAAAAAATACATATTGCTGGTAGCCAAATCCAGCTAATTACTCTTTACTGCCTAAATAAAAATCTGTTGTAACCTTGTCTTTTTCTTTTGGAAATTCCCAATCCAAGTCCAGTCCATCAAATTCCCATTTTATTAGCAGGACAAGTGCACTTTCAACAAATATCTTTCTTTTTTCCTCGTCAGCTGCCACAATGGAAAAACTGTCTTTCTTGCTGACAACACTGAACAAAATTTTAAGATGGGATTTGTTTTATATTGTGACATCATCAGGATCCCTAAAATTGTGACATAATTTTATAAGCAGAAAATAAAACTTGACTTAACAAGTAAATTCTCGTTTAAAATACCGTAACTAAAACCTTTAATTAATAGTTTCCACTAAGATCTAGGGCTTACACTTAGAAATCACTTTAGGCTTCCAACAGCTTACCTTTTGGCAGCAAGTAAAAATAATAGTGTTAAAATCCGATGTTGGCAATTATAGGTTGTTTGGGTTATTGAAGTTTTAGGCAGCCTGAAATCTGGCTTAGGGAGGCAAGAGTTTAAGAAGTGACTTTGTAGAACTGGGGCCCTTGCCCCAGTGACTATCTTTAATTATATAGCTTTTTTAAAAATAAAGATTAGCGCCTTCTACTGTAGTAGAAACAGTTGATAGGTTCGAAACTTACCTGGACCATAGTTTAAAGAATAAAAAGGGTGTTTAAAAAAGATGCGGCACTATTTAGGGGATGATTTCTTAGGTCCTTTTTTAAATAAAGGTTCCCATAAACGTAGGTCAGAAATGTACCGTTTCCAGGATACAGGGTATTTTTTGTAAATTACGGTTTTAGAAAAATAACTTCTTAATCGATGATTTTATTGACATATAGCAGCGTTGGAGCCCTAACTGGATTAAAAATTATGAAGTATATTGGCTTCAGGGGAGGCACCATAACCAAATTTATTGACAAAAAATGTAATTTTATCTTGCTTCGTTTGCGAGATGGCCATTTATCATACAAAAACTTTTTTAAGCATTATATCATTAAATAATTAATTATTCTATTTAGGGTTTCTTATTACTACAGACAACGCTACAAAATTTTAAAGGAATCGGTCAAAAGATGTTTGAATTATTTTTCCCAAACCGTAACAAAACAAAAATTAATATCCTGTATCTTGGAAACAATTTATTTTGGATTTATAAGAATTTTTTTTATAAAATAATCTGAGAAATTACCCCCTAAATTGACGTATTTTTTAAATACCCTGTTTATTTTTTAAACTATGGTTTAGACAAGTTTTAAACTCATCAACTGCTTCTACTAGGGGTGGTTTCTCGGTAAAACCGACAGTCAAAGTATGTTTTTGTTAATCCAGAGACGCCACGACGTAAATATTTGTAAAAATGTTGATGAGCGATTACTTTTTTTGCGAGACAAGTAGAAAATTATTAATCACCTTTTCATTATAAAAAATGGAAAAGTAATTTTCCTGAATCTCCTGTTTATACAAAATACTTTTTTAAGCAAAATCTTGCAGATAAGAACTAGAAATGAAAATGTAAAAAGGGCAACCTATTTCTTATTTTATTTTTGGCATAAAAATTATTCAGGTTTATTTACTAAATGAAATAAAATATTAACATTCACGGACTTGTGATTTTTGCAGTATCCTCTATTTATAACATATAATTTTTTGCTACTATAAATTATTAAAAATAAATTAATTTTTTTATCACAAATAGTCTAGGAGGAATCAGTACATGAGTACCGAAAACTATTTCATCTTAATTTTTTTACGATTCTCTTTAAATTTCCCTACTGATGATATAAATGCATGTTGCCAGGGCGCCAACTGGTGCCCTATTTTTTAAACCGAAATTGTTTAAACAATTGCCAGAAATTTTTATTTTTTAACCCGACAATTTTTTTTATATATTCTTTATTAAAATACAAAAAAAGGTTTTATGACTTTTTACGATAAAGTTAATATTTTTGGAAATATAAATTTTTAAAAGTTTGAAAAATCTTAAATTTGGGTACTTTTGACCCATAAAAAATATATATTAAAAAAAATAAAACATAAAAATATATTTTTTTTATTCTTTACACAGTAGTTAATAATATCCTTACTTAAGATATGAAAAAAATATTGTTTATACAGGTTTTTTGATTGTTTATTAAGCGCGCTCACAAGTATGCATCCCTTTCCTTTAGTATCGCTGTCTCTCTGACTCATACGCTGCATCGGCCCCTCATGTGACCTGATCATTATTTATCCTTTATCTTAAAAACTAGTAATTTTGTCAAAATTGTTAAGGAAAGCAATGTTATTAATTTTAATTATCTACAATTTGTTTTAATAGGTTTTTTTCCTAAAATCAATTTTACAAAAGTTATTGGAGCTTTAATTTACTTGTAAGCGCGCGTAATAAACATTTAAAAAACCTGTATAACACTTTTTTTATCTCAATTAAGGATATTGTTAACTATTGAATAAAGAATAAAATATATATTTTTAATCTTTTTTTTATATATTTTTTATGGTCAAAAGTACCAAATTTAAAATTTTTTAAACTTTTAAAAAGGCATATCTCCAAAAATATTAACTTTATCGTAAAAAGTCATGTAACCTTTTTATTTGTATTTTATTAAAAATAGGGAAAAAAATTGTCCGGTTAAAAATGACAATTTCATGCAATTGTTTAAACAGTTTTGGTTTAAAGAATATGGCACCAGGTGGCGCCATGGCAACATGCATTTATATCATCAGTAGAGCAATTTAAAAAGGATCGTATAAAAAAATTGAGGTGGAATAGTTTTTGGTGCTCATGCCCCGTTTCCTCCTAGACTATAATAAAGCAGCAAAATAATAATTAATATTACTGTAGACGTAATGCCTCACTTTCAATGTGTTGTGATTGTATTTAAAAGCAAATACTTAATAGCGGTACTATGGATACATTGGATAAATGAAAAAAAAAGAGTTAATAAAATCTTTAAAATCTGAAATATAGAATTTTAAATTAAAATATAAAGTTACCTAACTTAAACTTTTTTGACTACCCAGGATATAATTTTTAAGTTTTCATTTAAATAAGAATTAATTTTAAAACTAAATTAAACATCGTGTTTAGAATTTAAAGATGTACCCCTTTTTTAATTTACCAACGTATTAACAGTTCCGCAATCAAGTATTTGTTTTTAAATACAAGGCACTGGGGCAAGTGATGCGGTACGTAAACAGTAATAGGGTTTTTCATTTCTTATAGTTCATCAACTGTAAAATAAGTATTATTTTTTTAAATAAAATTCTATAATACGTGCTAATGAAATAATTTCAAGTGAAATATAGTTTATGATTACAGAATGGCTTAAAAGTCAGTTTCTTTTTCTATAAAATTTAGTAAATATGCCTGAAACGAAATTTAAATATAACTTTTTTTTTACCTTTTAAAATTTAAACCCCATTTTTTAAAATTTTACATCACGTTTAAAAACGTGTCAAAATGGTCAAAAAAAGTATCCGACATTTTTTTCTTTTATCTTGGGACAGTCCAGGCTGACCTACTAACGTACCGTGGGTGTCTTCAGTGTGGTAAGGGGGAGTGTGTTCACACGGGATTTAAAATTTTTTGAAATTGGGAGGAGAAGGAAAAACTTGCGGGCAGCAGGTTCCATAGTTTGACACTCTAGGGATGAAGGAACGGAAAACGGGAAATTCGGGGCCTCTTTTAATTGAACTTTTAAAGGATGCATACAAGTGCACTACGTGTTGCTCTGTTGGGGGCTGCCAGAGAAGGTTTTACTGGCCAACTCATCTTTAGCAGAACCGTGAAAATACCTATAGAAGAGCGACAGATCCCCTACAGCTCGACGGTGGGGAAAAGAGGAAGCCTTTCTGTAAGCGTTGGAGCATTAATAAGACAAAAATCTTCTTTGAATGGAGTCCCGAATGCTAAGTGGGTTTTAGGGGGGCGCCATTCCCCAGACATGAGAACAATATTCTAAAAAGGGTCTGATTTGGAATACATACAGAGCGTACAGATTGGAAGAAGAGAAATATTTTCTTTGGGTCAAAAGAAATCCAATCTTTTGAAGCTGCCGAAGCAATGGATAAAATTTTTTGTGCCAGTTGGGGGATTGGGAACGCCGACAAGATTAAACGACTCTGCAGAACTTGGCCGCTCATATAAGGGATGAGCATTTGCAGACTTTCTTCGCGATAGCGAACATGACTGGTTTTTTGAGGCATTAAACTGAACAAGATTTTGGCGCCCCAATCCCAAAATATGTTTGAGGTCTTGTGAAAGAGATATCGCATTGACCTGCGCTTGTTTTCGAAATCAGGATTACACGGTGGCTTAAGAAATTGAATACTAGAGTGGAGGGTACTATCGTCAGCAAAACTAGGGAAAGGGATTGATTGTGGAAAGAGAAGATCGTTAATGTATAGAAGAAACAGCGTGGGTGCCAGCACTGAGCCCCGGGGTACCCCAGTATTAATTTGGTAAAGCTGGAGGAATGAGCATCTACACTAACTAATTTACGTCGATTAGAAAGGAAACTGGAAAGCCAAGAGCAAAGCTTAGGTGGAAGACCGTAAGAAGGAAGTTTGTTAAGAAGCCCATCAGCCAGACCTGATCGAAAGCTTTGGATATGTCAAAGCAACGATTTGGGATTCACCAAGAAATTCAAGGACTTGTTCCAGTTGTGTGAGAAAAAGGGAAAAGAAGATCAGCTGTGGATCTACAGTGACGGAATCCATATGTCTATCATGTAAGATCTTATGTTTTTCCAGATACATTAAGATTTGGGAATTAATGAATTTTTCCATTACTTTGAAAAACAACTGAAAGAAGAGATATAGGTCTATAGTTGGACGGGAGACTTGACCCCCTTTTTGGGGACAGGTTGCACACGTGCAGCTTTCCAACTTCCGGGAAATGCCTGTCCGTAAGAGATCGAGAGGCGAGTTAAGATGGGTGCGGGAGTACTTTTTTTTTAAGACGATTGTTTATGCAGACGTTTTTTTAGTATTAAGAGAAAAAAGAATACGCTTGATCTGTTTGACTTTAAAAATTATATCGGACATTTTCAGGACAACTTTTGGGAAAGGGGGAAGATTACTAGGAGGATCAAGCGTAGTTGGCAGCAAATTGTTGGCAAAGTGGCTTTTCCTTTGGAGGTAGAACAATTCCATCTTCAGAGATTAGGTGAAAAGAATTTGTGCAAAAGTTCTGACTAATTTTTTTGGCAAAGGACCAGAAAGCTTTGCTGCCATTTGAGCGAGGGGAAAACTTTATCTTTTATTCTATTGTTAAAACGGTCTTTTGCTTCTGATATAGTCTGATTATACTGATTTCTCGCTTACGCTAGCCTGTCGATTTTCGGGACTGGGGTTTTGAAGAAATTTTTTGTGGGCTTGAATTTTAAAGTCTGGCTTTGTCACATGATTTAGAAAACCACGGTTTGTGATTTAAAGTTATGGGGCCCTTTTTTTAGTGTGGGGAATATAGGTCTCAATGCCTAGTTGAATGGTTTCGGTTTACATATTTCGGAAGGATCAAAATTTGGGAAAAAGCAGGTGGGGTTTCCCAAGGGTAGCTGGCAAAATTCTCAGACCATCCCAGTCGGACCCAAGTGGCCAGATCGTGGCGGCATGCTTTCAGTTGCCTAAAAAATGAGTGGAGTAAGATACGGTGACCAAACCATGGTCAGAGCGACCAAGGGGAGCAGTTACTGATGCTTGATAGAGTTCGGGGTGGAAGTAAGGAAGAGATCTAGGGGGTTAGAATTATGGGGGGGAAACCCCCAGGAAACTAGGTAGATTCCATAATTAGATTGGTGAGCGAGTTGCTGATTGGGGAAATTTTCTGCTGCCCTGCCTTGTGTATCAGTTTTTGTAGACCTTTAGCCAATTTTTATTATGAACATTAAAATCCCCGAGAACGATTACTTCGGCCAATGGAAACGGGGAAATAATATTGTCGATCTTTATTAAAAGGGAAAATTTAAAAAAGAGCTCGTTGTAGGAATTGTCGGACGGGACCGGTATATACAGCAGATAAATTTGGTAGAAAATGCACTAGTGAATATCAAAAAACTTTTTTTAGATATGTTAAGAACACAAATAATCATTTGTTTTTCGACTTGTTTCAACCTTTTTTGACCACCCTGTATATTAACTATTACCTTTTATAAACAAAGATGGTTATTTAAAATATATGTTTACACTTTCTTTGTTCTTCTAGAAAATAATTATTCACCTAATTTTCTTGGCGAAATTTCCCTAAAAAGTTTTTATCTCTGTATGCAGAAGCGTTTTGCCAACGGCAACTTCCAGATAGTAAAACCTTTGAGAGCGTAGACCGTAGATTACGGGAGAGAGGTAAATTTTCTTATTGCTTTTTTGTAATGTTTTTGACAATAATGTTATTTAGGAAGTTTTGCCCTTCCCACCAATAATTGAGGCCAGGTGCATTTCCGGACCCATGTTTATAAAAACTTTTTCTCATATTTTTAAAGAAAGGAATCGCCCATTACAATATCTTCGTCTATTTTTCGAACACCCTGTATTAAAAGTGTCAAATTTACCTTTTTTATGTATACTTACTTAATTTTAGAGATCTTGTTGCATTCTGCAAAGTTAATGTTCCGTCTTCCTCAACTTCAAGAAAAGCATAATACATGTGAGTTAATAGATCCGGATTTAAATGTTGTAGCGGTCTGATTACTTTGCTTGATCCCGTCCAGAAATATCCGCCAATAATTTCTGAAAAGAAGTAAAAAAACATTGCAGATACCAGATCTACACTAGATAGCAAAATTAAACGGGAAATAAATGTATTATAACTAATTTTTTTAGTAATGATTTTATTAATTAGAACAAGCCTTTTCTGTAAAAAACGAGAGTGGTTGAATGCACGAGGTGGTAGGCAAGTGTTTGCTGGATATGAACCAAAAACGATATATATATATATATATATATATATATATATATATATATATATATATATATATATATATATATATATATATATATATATATTACCCTTCATATGAAAGGGAAATTTTAAAAAACTATTATTTGGGTTAAAAAGGATCTACTTCCTGTAACTTTCCAAAGACATTTTTAGAGTCTGGTATTTCCGAGCAACAAGAAATGCGACATTTCCAAAGAAACAACAATAAAAATTAGAAAAAAACATGAAAATAGCCAAATTTTAAAAATCCCGCAAAAATCCTGCAAATCTTAAAGACTTTTACCAAAACCCGTTTTAAAAAACATGATAACAGCTTCTTTTGGTTTTTCCCCGGTGGGTACCCTTCATATGAAAGTGAATTTAAAAATCTATTATTTGAGTAAAAAAGGAATCTAATTCCTGTAACTTTCCAAAGACATTTTTAGAGTCTGGTATTTCCGAGCAACGAGATTTGCGACATTTTTGTTGCTCGTATGCTCAGTTTAGTTTTACCTACAACCTTTTTTTCTTTTAACATTTCCGTATAAAAGTGCACAGCAATCTAGCAGAATACATATAGGGGATGTTACAAATAAATGGGACTTCGGTTGATGGCAGATTCCTTGAACGAAAATAAGACAACAAATGGTATAGAAACGTAGCTCCATAACGACCCCATTTTTGAGGGTGTGAAAGAAAAATTTTCAGCATTGCGATATTCTTCTTACTTCTAGATCGGTTGTTTTGATTCGAATAAAATTTGGTACAGTTAGAACATTTATGAAATTCACCTTTTTAGGATAAAGTTATGTTACTAATATTATTTCATCATAACTTTTTTGATATTGGAAGGGTAAATGATTTGGTACATAATACTTATTCTCTGTTTGTTCTACGTAAAAAAGGGACCTCTAAAATACCTCGATAAACTTAACAGCTTTTTAGATATTCTAATTTTAAACTTGCGTGTAACGAAAAAAAGCAACATTTAAAATTAAAAAACATAGTAATTAAAAAAAATGTCCTTAGTGTCCCACCTTTGCTAGATTGCATGCATTTATGCTGCATTTCATTGATTTATTGTAAATATTAAAATTACTATTTATCTTAAATATTACCCCTTTCGTACCAGGCAAGTTTGTAATTAAAATATTTTGGAATTCGTTGTCATTAAATAAGTGATTTTAAAGTTTCTTTTTTGTGTAAAATAAAGCAGAAAATAGGTACCATATACCCAATTATAAACAGTAAAAATATCAAAAAAGTTAGAGCAAAATAATGGAAAAAGTGATGCATAATGGTAACAAAAGTTTATCAACAAATGTCATTTTAATTACTTAATGATATCGGACTCACAGAATGACTTAATTCATGAGGTACATCATACCAAATACCTAGGGGACATAATTGATCAGCATCTTAAGATGGGATAAACATGTGGAAAAAGTGATTAAATGTATAAAGGGATTAATACATAAATTTTATCTCTTAAGAGAAATCCTATCTAAAAAACTGCTGGTGTCTCTGTATAAGGCACTGGTAGAATCTATAATTAGATATGGGATTATAATATGGGGTGGTTGGTATAAAACGACTTTGTCTTCTTTTAAACATTAAACGAATTTACATATTAAAAATTATATTTAAAAAACTTTCAAAAAGATTTCACACATCCCTATTGTATTCTCATGACTTATTCAATGTAAGATGTCTGTATATTTTTTACATGTATGTAAAGTTATTTGAAAAAATCACTAATATTCATGCTGACTAATATCTGCATAGTTATGATACAAAGAGTAAATTGTATAAACAACTAACTCTTCCACTTAACAATAAAACACTGCAGTTAAAATCTATAATTTATTTGGGTCCGAAACTATACAATTTATTACCTGTAGAAATTCGTAGGATGCAGAATATTAAAGGTTTAACAAAAAATTCTAATTTATTTTTCTTAATTACAATCAAGTATTTAGAATTTGTTTTGAATGAGTGTTTTATTTTAAAGGTCCTGGTCCCAGTTTCTTTTATTTCGAATGCGGTTATTAATATGTTTTTAATATAGATCTTTATTAAACAAAATAAGAATATAATTTATCAGTGTCAGTAATAGCAATTGGCTCTATTTTTAGTTTTAATTTTGTTAAGTTTTTCTATTTGACTGATTGTAAATATTATCTGGGTTTAAAATGGTCTATTAGATACATTTGGCACTTGTTAGTTTGGTCAAAAGATTGGTTTAATTTACTTAAATATTATACATTGTTAACATATTACATGCATAGTTTTCTCAAAACATCAGATATTTAATATCTAGGTGTTTTACTAAACAAAATTCTGTGATAAATATAAACAAATATTAAACTAATATTAAGCCAGTTTATTGTTAAATTTAGTATATTTTGTTAAATAAATAAATAAATAAAATAAATAAATAAAACGTGTATTTCGGTTTTAACTGTACCAAATTTAAAAACAAATGAAATTTTACAATTTTAAAAATATTGCTTTACACCTTGTATCTTGCAATTGGGCCCTTTTTAAAACTTTGTTATTATATTTTTGTTTATTTTTTGCCAAGGTATGTCTTATTTAGCATTCGCCCATGTTTTTTAAAACACTCTTCACATGCTACAATTTTTTTTTATATCTATACTGAATAAAATAATTAATTTCCAAATAAAAAAAATATTTTATTAAGTCGATTAAACCTAAATAATTTTTAAACCATAAAATAGAATACAGTTTTCTTGTCTCAATAAATAATTGCAGCAATAAAAAATTAGTCAATTTTTTTTATTGACGGCAATTAAAATTTACAACTTTAAGCATGTGTTAATTATTCCTCATATTCGTATACCATCAAATATTTACCTTATCATTCTTCGTAGGTCACTATTAGAAGTCTACAAAAATATCAATATTAAAAAACTTACTTTTTGGCCTAATATCGGTAGAAATCTCCACCACGTCCGACGGCTCAATGCTGGGAGGTGTTCCAAACAAGATATAATAAACTCCATCCCAGAAATGTCTCCACAAAATTTCTAACCATCCAAGAATAAAATGCATGACTTTGCTTTTTTTAAACACTATGCCTCACGTACAATTATTATTTGAAACTGGGAATTACTTAAATCCATATTCAAGAGATAACAAAACCTGACGAAATCGGAACCCCTAACACATGCGCCACGCAGTGGTCTGAAATATTTAAGTACAGGGCATCGGTGTTGACTAGGTATAAAAATATCGAAACCAATTTATTTGCATGTTTTGGAATGTTTTAGAAAATACGTGTCAAAAAGTAAAGATGGTTGAGAAAAAAAAATTGTTAAGAACCGTCGTACTTAGAGGCCTAGGTTATTGACTATGTCAAAAATAACAGGGGTATAGGACCTACAACGTTTGAGTTTTATTTTTCATTCGTTTCGTGGATCCTAAAATAAAGATAAACCACGAATTACCACAATTGTAAGGAGTGCATTTTTGAGGTAGGGGTGAATTTATCCACTCTTCAGTTTTTTAATTTTAACTCAAATTATATGCACGTAACGCACAAGCGTTAAAAGAAAAGTTGTTCAGTATTAAATTTTCTTTTAAATCGTCACATATTTAGGGCAAAAAACTATTTTTTGACAAACATTAATTTAATAAAACCAAGCAGAAAAGAAACAAAAAATGCTTTTTTAAATTTTTAACCTTGACCCATAACTTTTTTCCACGTGAATTTAGGTGTGGATATTGATTTACAAAAGAAAAGCTGTTATCATGTCTTTAAAATTGACTATTATTTAAATTTTTAGGATTTTTATTACCCAAGATGTGATTTTTTTAATTTGGCTGATACCATGGTTTTTTTTTAAATAAAATCAAATAATATGCCTATAACCTATGTTAAGACCTTTAAAATGGTGGCTGGTAAAAGTATTGGTATTAATAGTAACCAACACATATGACATTTAACAGTTAAGGAAGTAGTCCATATTTTGTGGTATTGTATAGAATGAAATAAAACACCGACTCTAACCATATTACTTGTTTCTTTGACAAGTCATAAACCTCCAGAAGGACAGGGACATGTTTCTATTAGAGGAAGGTCATCAAAAGGCCAACTATTACAAGAAAAGTTAACAAATTACTAAAGAATTTTCTCATTTGTTTTTCTTTCTTTGATTGGTATGTTAAAATAAAATTAAAATTTGTCAATTTTTCTTGAAATACTTGGCCTTTTGTACATCTTTCTTATTATTTATGTTGTATTAAGCCTATTAATGGCCCTATATATGGCAGAAACATGTCCCTCTCTTCCTAGAGGTCTATGACCTGTTAATGAAACAAATAATGTGTTAAAAGATAGTGTTGTATTTTATTTATACAATATCACAGAATATGAACTACTTTCTTAACTTTGAAATGTCATATCTCGGTTACTATTAATTCTATGTATTTTAACCGGGCACCGTTAAAAAGGTTGTACAATAGTCCAAGGAAACAACAATAAAATTGGAGAAAAAAAACATGAAAATAGCCAAATGTCAAAAATCCCGCAAAAATCCTGCAAATCTTAAAGACTTTTACCAAAACCCGTTTTTAAAAACATGATAACAGCTTCTTTTTTTAGTAAAGCACCGCATACCTAAATTTACGTGGAAAAATTTATGGTTTAAAATAAAAAAAATGTTTTTTTTGCTTTAATTTTAAATTTATTTTTGGGGAAAAATATGACCTTGCAAAAAAGTCTGCAAAATTTCTCCAGGAAAACAAATTTGAAAAGTTAGTAACTGATGGAAAAAATTAGTGCAAAATGCCTGAATAAATTTATAAATGAAAATATTTTATAGTATTTTTCAAAAATCTTGTTCTAGCGGTATTTGAAAATTACTAAGCATCTTTAGAAATAGTTGGTTAAACAGTAGTTCTGCTGTAGTTTAACAGTGTAAAAAATGCAGAAAACTAAATGAACAATATCCAAATCAATAAAAATAAATCCTTAGAAAAATTACCAAAAATTATTTAAAAAAACAACATAATTTGCCTAAGAAAATGTATTAAGTAAGTTAATTATTTTAAAAAGCCAAAAATTGGTGGTTAAAGTATTTAATCTTTTTTTATTTTAATTGTAGGAGCAGAAAAAAATATTATAATAGAAAGAAAAATTCATTTTTTAAATAGCTCTAGTATAGTTCTAGTTTTCAGTAAGACAATTAAACCAGCAATAATAACCGTTAATATTACATATAAAAGTATAGAGGGTGCTTAAGACTTTACTAAAGAAGTAAAAACTTGTTCCATAAACTTACGCCCTTGTGTATACGTGTTCTCGTACCCTGAAAATAAAAATCTTACAGCAAAACAAGTTGCTCATGTAAGAGTCTGACGTTACCAACATGATTACTTTATGGCAGGGTATTTTGCTAAGGTTATTAACGAAAGTGTCGCTTATTAATTTAAAAATATCCCTACGGATTCCAAAGCTAAAACGACGCATAAGAAGCATTTTACACATACAAGAATTTTTTTGGAAAATTATTGTCATAGGCCGTTGGCTCGCTGTATATTTTTTTTTATCATGAGTGGTAGCATGGCAAATTAAAACTTCCATAGACTGTTCAAAGAAGATGTAGAATCGACAGTATGTCGAGATTATAAATAGCCCTAACCATTTTTTAATCACTTATCTTTTCGAAAAAAAAAATGTGAGAAAAGGGTGATCTACCACACTCTAAAACCACCTCGAATTTCTGTATATAAAAAGTAAAATATTGTTAAATGTATATGTTAAAAATAATAGTGGAAACCGATTTGCAAGCGAGTTGGTGGCTCCGATTTTGATACCGTCGAACTAGAAGTTGGCTTTTTCGAAAAATTTTAACTAATTTACCACAGATGGCGAATTTGAGAGTTAACAAACATCAACCCTAAAAACTACTTTCCGGATTTGCCATCGACTGGGTGAACCTATTTTCGCAGTACCTCAGGTACAAAAGTGCTATGCCAGGTCAAGAATTTTTAAATTGACATTTTTCAGTTCCAGCCTGGTAATATATTTATAAATATCGTGATAATTCTTATAGTACTATAAATTTCAGTGCCCAATTAGGGGACAAAAATCAGACAAAAATGCTCACAAAATTTCTATATTTTTAAAAATAAGGTAAATGTCTCGAAAGTTGCCTCCTCTCCGATTTTAACCAAATTTGGTATACGGAGGTTCTTTGGGGCGCTGATTACGAATCTAGAAAAATATTATTTTGGCAACATTTCTTTTTAAAAAACAAACCCTTTTTTTCATATATTCACCCTTTCTTTTGTATAAATTCTTGTTTTTTAAGAAAAGTGGCAAAAATTTTTAAAAACCCTTTTAAAAAACCTTGTATTTTTATTTATTTTAATTTTTCCATTAAATTGCGAACTTTTAAGTTTAGACGCAGCGGCCATCTTGGCTTATAAAATTTTTAGGTAAAATTTGCGGCCATATTGGACGTGTGAAAGTGAACGTTTGCAATTAAACGGAAAAAAGGTGGTTAAAAATAAAAAACAAGTTTTTAAAAGGTGTTTGTAAAATATTGTGTGCCAATTTAGTGTAAAAATCAAGACTTCTGTGCAAAAATAAGGAAGAATAGTGTAAATAAGGTTATTTTGATTTTTAACTTTGATGATAAATATCTCGAAAATGAAACGTTGCCAAAAAAAATACTTTTTTTTTCGATTTGTAATCAGCCACCAAAAATTTGGGGCAAAATCGGAGAGGAGGCAACTTTCGAGACAATTACCAAAAAAAAAAATTTTAAATTTTTTAATTAAATTTTCATTTTAAAGATCTTATTTTTTGATATCCAAAAAAAGGCAAAATTTTGTTGTTTTTTTTAAAAATTTTTAAAGTTTTTTGATAATGTTCTTAAAAAAATAAGATTAAAAATGAAATTGAAAAAAAACCGCCAAAAATAAAAATTTTTTTAAAGGGAAAACCCAAAATTTTATATTTTTTATCTATTAATTTAAAAATAAGGGTTTTTTGTGTCCCTTTTTTAAAAATTTTAGTTTTCGAAAATTGGCAATAAAATTTTTTTTTGAAAAATGCATATTCTTGGTTTTTTTTAAGAGACGGGTTTTGGGAAAAAAAAAGTTCTACAGAATGTCACTATTTGTTAAAAAATCTGCTTGTTTAAACTATGGGCCGCTACCTTATTTCAGAAAATATATAGGAGATAAAGCAAAAAGTTAAATGCAAGAATTAATTGACTTATTCCAGTCTTTAATGTATTTCATTTAATTTTTTCATATTTCACACATTCTGTAGTACTTGATTGTTTTTTAAACGATATCATGGCCAACTATTAATAAAACTTAAGAGCCATATAGCAGACTATAGCATGTTTGCAATAGAAAGATATTATATTGTCAATATTTCGAAAACTACAAAATTTTGGAATAAGCAACTTTACACAAACTCACCCTTATTTTTAATTCTAAATAAGATAAAAGTATAAAATTTTGGGGTTTTCAAATTGATTGTTTCAATTGTTTCAAAATTGATTTTTGGCAGTTTTCTTAAATTCATTTTTAATCTTAGTTTTTGAATGCCCTGTATACACAGTCATCAAGATATTTAAAAAATCTCTTGAAGTAGGTTCTTTTCAATAAGAAATCTAATAAAAATTAAAAAATAAAGGCTTTTTTAAAAAAAAAATGATAATTATTTTAGGAACCGCAAACGTCATTTTTATATAAAATTTAAAATATGTCAAGAACGGTAAGACTTAAGTAGCATATGTTGTGAAAATATTTTTTTCTTTAAAGTTGTAAATAATGAATAAAACGTAATTTGTCTATTTTAAAGTACCCATAAACAAAAAGTAATAACTTATTTAAACCATGATGAATATTGTTGTTTATACATGTACAGTTTGCATTGTAAATTCGTAGACCTTCATTGCACAGAGGACTGAGTTGGTAAATAACTCTTTGAAAAATAACCAAATTAAGATCCAACTTTTTAAGATTTTGTCGTAACAGAGGTCTTTTTTTTTCTTTTGTATCACAAAAGTGTAATCTATGGTCCAGGATGTATCTCCTTCTATGTGTTCTGCATCTATGAGCATGGCAACAAACAATTATTTTGTTTTCCTAGCCGCCTTAGTTTTCTATTAACGCTGTCGGCAGCGGCTGGTTGATGGTGTTATGGAAAAATAAATAAATAACAAATAATGTGAATTTTTCTGAAATACTTTTAAATTAAACATCAATTTGTGGATTCAAATTGTGGGTAAAAAAAAACTCTTTTTTGTTATGGCACTGAGCCACCCGGTCCATTTGAAAAAAAAGACTTAGGACTATAAATACGATTTTGCATACTTTAAACGAGTCTGTAGAGGCTACTGAAAAAAAAAGGCGGTCACATCTGTTTTCCGTGACTACTTTGTCAAAAATTTTCCGTTTTATTGCATTCATGGCACTCTGGATTTAAAAATTTAAAAAAGAAAAATTTTTTGGGGCTTAGATGTCAAAAAGTAATAAATGGGGTGTCATTGTACTGGGAAAGACATTTCCATTAAAATAAGCAAAAATATACAGGGGGTCACATTTAAAATAACAAATTAAGGTCATTTCCGGTTAAACAGGGAAAACAGAAAACAGCGAATACGTCAAACAAAAATTTATGTATACACCATGTACCAAATTTTATTTTTTTATCTTAGACAATAAAAAAATTATATTTGTCCCTTTTAAAGGCAAGTTTTAATTTTTAAATGGGAATATTAGTGAAAAGGATCATAGATTTATCTGGCCTTTTTCAGGTTATATGTTGCTGGGGCATGACACCAAATATTTTCCATATTTTAGTATTGAATCTCTCACCAAGATGTCGTGTGCATGGAGTTATTAAAGGGGGTCTACCCTTTTATAACTCCACTTGTAAATCCATCTTTTTTTCACGTTACGCAGTAACCGAGCTGTGTTCTGTACGTACTGGACGCTTTGGCTTTTTTCCTTTTGCTAAGGCATATTTAAAATACTTAATTAAACATTAAAAGTTACCTTAAATAAATATAGAATAAATTTATGCGTTGCATCATATTATACCTTTCTAAAATCAAATATTGCTTTAGTGATCAATTTGTCATTATTGAATCCAAATATTTACAGTAAAAATATTTTTTGAGAAAGATCATAGGCTTTAAATCATAAAGAAAATAATATGAGATTACTCACTTCATTTGTAGGCGTTGGTAATATTATACACAAAAAATGTCTTACTGTTTTTTGACAGTGCTTTATTTCCGATTTTTATTATTGACTTCATTAAAAATACATGTATGTTAAATATACCTATATCGTCTTTTTACTTTAACATTAAAGTTACAAAAAATTTTAGTTCAGGATTAGTTTGTGGTTCAAATTCAATAAAAACTCTTGTGGATTCGCCAGCTAAAATAATACTTTTTATTTGACATTCTTAAAAATTTGTGTTAAAAATGAGAGTATTTTAAAAAATAAAAAAGCCTATTAAAAAAACATGTGTTTAATGCAATTTTATGTTTATGTACAAAATGTGCGCCATCTACAATAAAATTGTTTTTTCACTTT
>JAHBCN010009996.1:0-33310 GCA_019359885.1 Listronotus oregonensis | reverse complement strand
AAAAAAAAAATATCATTTCTTGCTTAATGAATAATTTTATATTAAGAAACAATTAGGCCCATCGCAATACTAAGAAAGATCTTGTTAAAACCAAATAGCTTGAATAGATTTAAGCTTTTGACAAAAATCTTTAAAGACGGCTGGAAAATACCCTACAGCATTTCTCTAACAAGTATTGTAGGAAAAGCATTTTAAAAGAAAAATACAATCATGGGAACGATGGGAAAATCAATAAAATTTCTAGGAATAAAGGAAAATATTTAAACTTCTAAAACCTTTAGTTATAAAAAAGTTAGATCAGTAGTTAAACGTGCAATAAAAAACTTTGAATAGATTTTTAAGAAATGTAAAATAAGAGATAATTAAGTTACCATTTTTTGCCCTAAAAATAATAAACGAGATGTAAAGGTATATAATAATAATAAAATATATATTTTATTGTTGTTTTTGATTTGTGTTAAGTCCCAAAAATGACCCTTTACTGTAAGCAGTTTCTGAACGTTTTTATCTAATAGACCTAGATGGCACACAATAATATCTTTAATCTATTGGTAGAAGGCTATTTCATAAAATTTAAGTTCTTGGTGAGGTGGCGCTAGTGCCTCTAAGTTCAAACTAGTAAAATTAAGTGTGTTTTGAGTTGCTGAGTCATGATCAAAGGTATTTGCGGCCTACAGGGGTGTAATCATTCCCAACGAGAAATAAACACCGTGTAACCGTATTGGCCGGACTCAAAGTTGTTTGTCACTAATTTGAGGGCTTTGTATTAAAGCAATAAACCTTACCTGGATTTTGGTTTTCTGTTCGTTAAAGAGGCTTTATGCCCAAAAAAATCTACCTTTGATTTAGTTTTATTATACTCTTTATTCATGTCGCTAATCCTAACCGTTTTTGAAAAAAATATATTTACATTGTTAGTCCGCTGATTTTTTCGGATTGAATATGAGAAAAAAATTCTACTGTCACCAACACAATAGTTTCAATAAAAAGTTAAAATTTTAGGTTAAAACTGCGTAAGAGGTCCTAACATGAGCTCCGTGAAGTGTAATACACTTGCGAGCACGACGAATTGAAAAAATTCCTCTTTTCCTATTTAGCCAGACAGAACTTATTTACACTGTTAGTCCCCCAAATTCTATTGGGTTAAATATGAAAAAGATGATAGATAGTTTTCCTCTCAGATTTCTATGTTTCCCTCTTACGAAATTTTTTATTAAAATTTTAACTTTTTGTTGTTGGGGCCAAGAAAGAATACCTGTTTTTCATATTTAACAGTGTAAATAAGTGATGCTTATTTTTAGTTAATAGGTTAAGGTTTGTAAAAAACCTTTTCCAAAGTTCTTGTTAATACAGGGCTTTAAAAGGAAGGTCCTAAGTGTCACAGCTATTCCGTCCCTGCAGCTGTAAGAAATTCACAAAACTTTCTTTAATATTAGTTTAAAGAGTCTTACTTAATATTATATTTTATTTAAAAAAAATGACTATACCTGGTGAGTCAATAATTATGTCTAAAAAACTTAATTCCATTGGAGCGCTTTGGGAGCCAATATCTCTAAAGAAAAGGCCTATACAAAAAAAGTTTATATAAACTTGTAGAATTTTTTTTACGTATTTTTTTAGGTACTCACAAGATTTTCCACATTTTCTTGGCCACCTTGCATAACAAAGCTTAATAAACAATGCCATTTATTTATTTTAACTTTAATTTATATATGCCTAACGACTAGTTTTTATTTTTAATATTATTTTCATAACACTTTTTTTTTAACTCCAGAATTAAATAAACTTGTTTGCCTCTTACATTCGTATTTATTAATTAACAAGTTAAAAAACAAAGTGCAAATACCACTCTTTCTGCGCTTTCATTGCAAAGCGAAGATCTGGGACAAGAATGGGCATTAGGTTCCAGTTTTTACAAGTTCGGGATGTATTGCTTGATTTGTTATCAGTTTGTCTATTGGTTATGTTTTCTCGTAAAATCCAAGCAACAGCTATCCGTCATCTTTTACATAGTTAAAGTCAAAGGTTTAGCCAATAGAAAAGTTCTTTAAGCCTACAATTTATTCACAAAATAATAACTTACGGCACACTGCAGGTTTTTTATAATAATTTAAACAGTTTCAAATTATCCCTAATAACGCATTAATTTATATATTTTGCTAAAATACTGTACCATGTACTTTTTAAAAAATGTGTACTGTGTATGCAGTTTTATAATTCGTGTTTATAAAAAAAATATGAAAGTATATAAGTACCAGGATCAGGGCCTGCTTAAATGGGATCCATATCACACCATTTACCTCTAATAAACTTTTTTTTTCGCTGATATATCAAAATTTGCAGGTCATAGTCAACCCCTGGGAGTTAATATTGACCACTTTAAATGTCATTGAAGTAAAGGTAAAGTTCCCAGAATTTTTACTAAATGATGCTCTACTTTTTAATATCCAAGACAACTAGAAAACAAAATTATTTTTTGGTGTTTATGGTTCTTATTATTTTTAATAAAGTTTTAATATGTTTTTATTTAATTTTACATTAAAAAAAAATGTTGTTATTAGCTAAAATTGCCTATTAATTCATTTGGGTCTGGTGCCCTATACAGGGTGTCCTGATAAGGTCGTCCTCCGGCGATATCTCGAGAACCCTTCATCGCATAGCTTTCGGACAAACATATTTATAGTAAAATCGGCCTCAAGGAAATGCTAGAAATTATTTTCAAGTTTCTAATTCTAACTAAGAACAAAATTAAAAACACGGATTATTTAAAAATATGCCATATTAACTTATGTCTTTGATTGTTTTCTTACAAACTATGTAAAATAAGGAAACTTTTTTCTTTTAAGCGTTTTCCCGTAACCTGTCAAATATAGGGAGGGGGGAAAAGCGAATATACATTTGAAAAAAACACTTTGTTTCGGCTTAACCGATTTTGATAAACTAGGTTTCGTTTAAAAGAGCTTGTTGTCGGGGTTGTCAAACGTCTAAACACTTTTTTATTAAAATGCCGTCTTCTGTATACCCTGGGGCATATTGTCATGCAGCAATAGAGGTATTTGAATTTTTTTTAAATAAACGGCTAGCTGATCGTATGCCTTGGTGGTGGAATAAGACATAATTTAAAATTACTTAATACCGATTAACAACACTACTACTAATAATAATAACAATAAACCGCGTTAAACAAGAACTAAATTTAAAATTATCAGGTTTAACAAACAATGCACTTGTCATTTTTTGACGTCTCTATTTTCTGTAATTTTTGACGTCCCGGCACACTCGATTAAAACGCCGCGCTGTTTATCTGAAGCTTAAAATAGGTAAGGATAGAAGTAATGCAGTTTTTCGGCAATAACTCGAGAACTAATTAAGATATCGAAATGCGGTTTTCACCAGTTTTTATTACTTTTTTATGTTCTTTTTAATATGCTTATTAAAATAATACGATTGTATTTCATTTTTTTTAATTTAAAAAATATTTATAACTTTGACACAAATCAGTCTCTGAAGATAAAACAAAAAAAATTATTATACCAATATTTTATTTTAAGCCCTAGTAAAATCTTTTTTAAACGAAACCTAGTTCATCAAAATCGGTTAAGCCGAAACAAAGTTATTTAATTTTTTTCAAATGTATATTCGCTCTTCCCCCCTTCCTATATTTGACAGGTTTCAAAAAAATGCTTAAAAGAAAAAAATTCTTATTTTACATTGTTTGTAAAAAAACTAGCAACGACATAAGTTATTATGGCATATTTTTAAATAGTCCGTGTTTTTAATTTTGTTCTTAGCTTTACGGCCTCTAGCGGCGGAATTAGAAACTTAAAAATAATTTTCAGCATTTTCTCGAGGCCGATTATATTATAAATATTTTTTTCCGAAAGCTATGCGATGAAGGGTTCTCGAGATATTGCCAAAGGACGACCTTATCAGGACACCCTGTATACATACTTAAATTTGGTTTTAATCGAAAGCTTTCCTCTTAAAAATACGATTTTTAAAAAAATATTTGGATGGTTATTATTTTGCTAAGAAAATACTGATTTTAAAAATTTTATTTTGGGTATTTAAATGCATACAAATACATTTTTTTCTAAATTGACATTGACATTTGTCACTTTTAAATTAAAATAAGTATCAACGGTGTTGCCGGATTAAATAAATTTGGGTCAGCAAGTTTTCACGTCTAAAATATGTTGGGATAAAATAAAAAGCCGGTTTAACTAACCAGAACTAACCATGGCCGACTAGAACTGAGGTCTTGAATTTGTCTTAAAGGTCGGTCATGGTTAGTTCTGGTTAGCAAAGCGGTTTTTTTTAATTTTCCCCAATTGTTTTTTAGACGTAAAATGCGGGGACGTATTGGAAAAGACCCTATTTTGTCAACACTGCACGCTTTCATATAAATATTTAAATTTAACCTTAAAAATATTTTCTTGACGTTTCTTGCCATCAAGGAAAGTTTTTGCATTATATGGAGAAAATCAATGGTAATTTTAAATTTTCAAATCGAAACAAAGAATTAAAACCTGGTGGAGAAGGTAAGCTTTATGTGGACATTTAAAAAAATTCAAAAATCGATGATACCTATTACACCAGACCCATTTATTTTTTATAAAATTCGAATAAGGTTCAATATTCGTTCATTTTATTACGATTTTTGAAAAAACTCTTTCTGCAAAAAATTTTAAATTGGGGATACAACTGTGCAATATCCTGACTTTTTTATTATTTTAAAAATGAGTCCATGTTCAATTTTTTAATACTTACAAATTTGTGGTGCCTAAGTAGGTAACAGTAACTTGTTAGCTACAGCGCAAAATAGGACAAAGTCTATCCCGGCGAAAAATTTAAAATTTGCCTAAAATTGGGATGTGGCAACACGAGATGCCACAATGACCATTTCTGCAATATTGTTCCTATAATTAAGTTATGGTTAGTTCAGCAATTTTCGTTAAAATGTGGCAACAAATGGAATGAAGATTTATGGAACAAATGTACCTCCCTAAAAATACCAATAATTATGGAATATATTTTAAAAAATATATAGGTATTTGCTACGGCTATTATTACCATTATTTCAAGGGAACAAAAGCCGTGTACCCTTTACCGTTTCTTTTACAAAGGTTTTGTAATACAATAGCAAGCACCTGCACTTGACGCAACAATTCTCACTACTCAGACTTCCCCCAACAGGAAAACTTGGCGTGTCCCACTGAGGTTTAATAACTTGTATACAATAAAAAGCTGCTACAAAGGTTTTTAACGATGGACGACTTTTTTAATTTAAAGAATATATATTAGAGACATTTAAATTATAGATAATTATAAACAATTATACATTAGTAACTTATCTGGGAGCAAAATGTAAAGTTACCTAATTAATTGATAAGGGTGGTCCACTCCAATTTTTTTTGACAAAATTTTTGTATTTAAGTTTGTTATGATTCAAAGTTAAAAAATACATACAATCCTAAATTTTCACCCTTCTATCACTAACCCTTATTTTTTAAAAGCGATATTAAGGGACGAGAACGAAACCGGTCTCCTGTCTTTGTCTCTTATTGTTTAGTTCTATGAATTTATAATAGATGGCGATACAACTCTCTAGCATCTAGGTTGCGTAGATATGCGGTAGATGGCGCTGTGTTTTAATTTCTAGATTAATGACGGTCAAAAATCCGGTATGGTGCCCAAATTTTTTAATGATAATCGTTTTGCACCGTATTTGGTATATATGGGTATTTGGGGTCGCTGATTACGAATCCGAGGAAGGACCTGAAAAATTCGGGATGGCGGATCAAATATAGCGGACGTAACTTTTAAAAATGAAACGATTTGCACCAAATTTGGTATATGGGGGATTAGAAATGTAAACTCAATTTTTTAAAATTTTGCTTGCTATATATTTCGGGTCTCTCGGAAAAAATAAATAATACATTTAAAAAACATAATATAACTGTCGCATAAAAAAGGTACAACCTACTTAAAAATAATTTTAGTAGATTCAAATCAAAAATCCCAATAGACAAAAAAAGCCACATCATTTATAAAATGCCATAGATTGCGTGGGCATTTACATTGGACAAACTAGTCAATACCCAAAAACCACATGAAATGGCCATAAATATGATAAAAGAAGAAAACAGTTCTTACAAACCATATAATTGAAAAAAAAACATACCTTTAATTTTGAAACTACAAAAATCTTGAACTGAAAACCACACAAAAAAAGGGTATTTTATGAGCTAATAGAGATGTAAAAAAAATCGTAACTCAGACAATTCCAATAGAAAAATGTCTTTGTCATAACAGAATTACACAATAAATCTTAAACCACATTAAATAATAAAAAAAGTAAAAATGTTTCATTTTTTTGGATATCCGATACGTCATTTGATAATGGAGTATTGGTCTGTTGAGCCTAATTTAACACACTCATAATAATAATAGGTGGTATAAGCTTGGTTAAAATATAATCGAAGGTATAACAAGTCTGCGAAACATGTTCACGGGTTTAATTGAACTGTGAACACTAAATGTGTAAGAAAAAAGTTTGTTTTTGATGTATGCTGTAGTTCTGCTCTTGGATAAGTACAAAATTGTATTATGGACATCTTCTTAAATAAAATGTTACGGTCCCTTTAGATTAGTCCATGTATAATTTTCTAATGAAGGATAACGTACGTTCGAAACGTCAAATTCCATTTCAATAAATATGTGATTAACAACGGTCATCTTAGTCACCTTGTTTGATGATTTTTAAGGGGTGATCTAAGTATTTTTGGTACAGCTTATTATATATATTTCAATTTGTGCTTAAATAATTCTGTATTTTTAATATTAAATAATTTACAATGTGAAGAAAACCTTAATAGTATGTGTTATTTATTTAATTATTTAGTCACTAGTTAAATGACATTTAATTTATGATAATATAAAAGTTAAATACACCATTAAGCTTTTTTACTATAATAGAATGGTACTATGTTGAGCTTATGACAGCTACCAAATGGTTGTTGCGTTAATAATATGCAGTACTTTGTTATGATCAATAATAAGTTTAACATATTAATTGTCAATAAAAATCACTGCACAAGTGATAAGATTATAAACAGAAAAAAATGGGTAACTTCTGGGTAAAAAAAATAATAAGTTACGCGCGGTTTTAAAATCCAGGAAAATCTTCCTGTATCTAATACTAATAATATCTCGTTTATCAGAGAATTGATCATGTAATGTCATAAAATTCAAGAGAAAAAATTCAGGATTCTTTTAATTTTAACAGAAAAATTGTAATGGTCCCAATTTTGAACCATATTTTATTTTCCGTTAGATTAATTTTATCTTTCTAACGGTGGTACATCTGCCACCGAAATAAAGAAAAGTATTCTAATTTTTTTGGGTTTTTGGGGTTTTATTTGGTTTTAATTAAAATATCCCGTAGACCAAGGCCAAAGCGGTCCGTCCCATTGACTTTTAAACAAGTAAATATTTAGTTTTACTTTATGTTAAAATATTATTACATTTTATATATACATATATATATATATATATATATATATATATATATATATATATATATATATATATATATATATATATATATATATATATATATATATATTTTTTTTTATTTATAACAACAAATCAATCTACAATAAAAAATTTTTTGATTGAAATTTTACCTATATAATATATTAAAATTTAATCTTACCTTAAAACTAAGGGGCTTTTCACACAAAACACTCATTTTTGTTGTATAATGAACATTTAGAACTTAAAGTGACAAACAAACACTTAACATTTAACACAAATAAATACAATAAACGGTCTTCGTTTTAACTATTTATTTTTTTTAATTATCATTTATTTTTTGATAGTTTATAGAACTACTAGCACCATCTTACCTTTTTACCAAAAAGAATAAATATGTGTTTAATATCAAGAAATGTAAAAAACTGTCAAATGTATTTTAAAATAGCAGTGAGGTAGAGTTCTTTGCATATAGATAATAATATAGAAATTTGTTTTATTTTTATGTGTGGTCATCTTGGGGCAGTAGTAAAAGATATATTTTTTTTAAATTTAATTTAATAACCGTGTTTTTTTTTTTAATTTCATATCTAAAAATTATTATATACTGGTTATGTTTTGTGTATTTTTTTTTTCTTTTTAATTATTAATTAGATTGCAATAATGCATACTTAAATTCTTTGTGTCTGCCTTTGTGTTTATTGCTTTTTTGTTTTTTTGAATAAAAACCATTTCTAAGAATTCTCTTTTCTGTGTATTTGTTTCTGTTTTAAAAAATTTTGTATTTTCAAAATCAAATGTGTGTTTTTTTTCGGTGGAGTGGTTTGTTAGAGCAGTTTGAAATGCCAAGAAATGCCAAAATGCCAAAGAAAAGATAAAATCTATTATTTTACCTAAAAATTATCTACTTATATCACTTGATGTCGTATCACTATATACAAACATCCCCACAAAGTTAGCAAAAGACATAATTAAAAAAAAAAAGGAATAAAATTAAACCATACACTGACATTCCAATCAATGAATTTCTTGAAGCCATTGAAACTACACTCAACTCTACCTATTTTCTTTATAACCAACAATTCTATAAACAAATAGACAGATGTGCAATGGGTTCTTCTATTTCAAGTGTAATTGCCCAGCTTGTACTAGAAGATCTAGAAGAGACAGTTATTTCAAAACTAAATTTTAATCTACCTTTTTTTTTCGCTACGTGGACGATTGCATAACAGCTGTACCTCAAGATAAAATAGATTATGTTTTAAACTGTTTTAACGGCTATCACAAAAATTACAATTTTACAAGTGAAATCGAAAACCATAAAAAAAATTTTTAGACCTAACACTACATAACAAGAACACCTCAATTGAAACGGAATGGTACACAAAAGACTCCTGGTCTTCGAGGTATCTAAACTTTAATTCTCAACACCCTTTCTCTCAAAAAAAGTCAATTGTAATTGGCCTTGCAGATAGAGCGATATATTTAAGTGACCCACCATATCGAAAAAACGCAATAACTAAAGCAAAAAAAGTCCTTAAACTTAATAACTACCCTGATAATTTAATTAACTCAATTTAAAAAAAAAGAATTCACAAATTTTTTAATTCAAACAAATTCCAGAAACGGCAGGAAAAAGACAATAATAATAATAAAAAGTATCTATCCTTACCGTACATTCCTAAACTCTCTGAAAATATTCAAAATAGTTTTAAAAATGTAAATATTACAGTTAGCCATAAGGGCCATAATTTACTTAAAAAATTATCTTCAAATCTCAAGAGCAAAATTGAAAAAAACAAAAAAAAGCCATATTATATATGAAATTCCTTGCAAGGACTGTGATAACGTTTACATAGGACAAACAAGCCAATATTTAAAAAACAGACTAAATAGTCGTAAATACGACAAACGCAACAAAACTGCTCTACCAAACCACTCCACCGAAAAAAAACACACTTTTGATTTTGAAAATACAAAAATTTTGAAAACAGAAACAAATACACAGAAAAGAGAATTCTTAGAAATGGTTTTTATTCAAAAACAAAAAAGCAATAAACACAAAGGCAGACACAAAGAATTTAAGTATGCATTATTGCAATCTCATTAATAATAATAAAAAAAATTACACAACAACATAACCAATATATAATAATTTTTAGATATAAAATTTAAAAAAAAAACACGGTTATTAAATTAAATTTAAAAAAAAATATATCTTTTACTACTGCCCCAAGATGACCACACATAAAAATAAAACAAATTTCTATATTATTATCTATATGCAAAGAACTCTACCTCACTGCTATTTTAAAATATATTTTACAGTTTTTTACATTTCTTGATATTAAACACATATTTATTCTTTTTGGCAAAAAGGTAAGATGGTGCTAGTAGTTCTATAAACTATCAAAGAATAAATGATAATTAAAAAAAAAAATAAATAGTTGAAACGAAGACCGTTTATTGTATTTATTTGTGTTAAATGTTAAGTTTTTGTTTGTCACTTTAAGTTCTAAATGTTCATTACACAACAAAAATGAGTGTTTTGTGTGAGAAGTCCTTTAGTTTTAAGGTAAGATTAAATTTTAATATATTATATAGGTAAAATTTCAATCAAAAAATTTTTGTATTGCAGATTGATTTGTTGTTATAAATAAAAAAAAAATACATATATACCTGATGAAGGCCCTTCCAGGCCGAAACGTCGTAATTGACATAAATTATATGAAAATTGCTTAGTAAGCAACTGTTTTTATATATTGCCTGACCTTATCCCCAAGAAAATCCAGAAAATTTTGGAAAAGCATAAACAATATATCAAGGCAAAGGTCAAAGAAAATAAACAAATAAACATATATATATATATATAAAAAAAAAATATATATATATATATATATATATATATATATATATATATATATATATATATATATATATATATATATATATATATATATATATATATATATATATATATATATATATATATATATATATATATATATATATATATATATATATATATATATATATATATATATATATATAAAAAACGAACGAAAGAAAACGAACGAAGAAAGCGGGAACTTCCCGGTTTCTTCGTTCCTTTATCCCTAGAGTGTCAAGACTATGAAACCTGCTGTCCGCAGAAGTTTTTCCTTCTCCTCCCAATCTCCAAAAATTTAAGTCCCGTGTGAACAAACTCCCTCTCACCACACTGAAGACACCCACGGTACGTTAGTACTTAGGCATCAGCCTTCGTGGACTGTCCCAAGTTTCTTTGGCTACACTAGTCAAATGAAAAGTCGTTAAATACCCTAAGCCCATAAAGATATAAAAGCAACACTACGTCAAATAATTAGTCAAAAATGAATATTTCAATTTAACAGTAACGTTTAGTTTTATTAATAAAAAAATAACCACAAAAAATATTGTTAACATTTGCAAATAAGTATTGTAAAGTTAATTTATATTTCGTTAAAATGTTAGTTATTTGAGACATAGGTAGATTTTTATCTTATTTTCAACAAACATACTTTTACTTACACTCAGATAAACAGAAATTTTATATCCCGTGTCCCATTATAATAACGTCTCAAAACCTACCGCCAATATTTATGTGCTATATCATTATAGCTTTGGGGACACAACCACATGTTTAAATGTATTTTTGAGGGTGGAAACTGCTTCTATAAGAGAGCAGAAGCGTGAGAAATATTCTTCGGATAGCAGGTGGTATTTTTGCAGGGGAATGTTGGATGGTATAGTGATGACAAAACTGTTTGCTTAGTTGGCTCGTTTTCATGTCATATCAGTCTTTTGGTATTTATTTATTTGATTGTAAATATTTACGAAGGCTTACGTATTATGCAATACGTTTAACTTTAAGTGCATTGTATAAATTATTTAATTATGTAGCTAAAATTAACGTTTTTTTAAGTATGTTATAAAATAGATCACATACTTAACGCAATTATCATATTTAGCACCATCTTGGCTATTGATATATTTTTCACCCAGTCATTCTAAAAGCTTCAGTCTTTATTTGCATTTTATATTGTTTAAAAGGGGTACTTTTTCCAACGTACAATTTTATATCCTTATCCAAGCAGTGGATATATAATCTAGGTACTAACGTACCATGAATTTCTCTAAGAAAAAAATATTTTTACAAGCGAAAAAATCTTTGCTGGCGGTAGATTACACGATCTAGGCAAACCAGAAATAAATAGATACTTCGAAACCTTCTTACAAGTACTGTAAAGGCATACATATAAAAAAGCGACAGATCCCTCACATATCGTCACCGGCAAAAAAAAATTAGTAAAATTTCAGTCAGTAGTATGACTTTTATTTAATGAAATTAAGACTGCTAAGAGTGGTGGGGGACGCTGTTTTCTAGACATGAAGTATTTTAAACAGGGTTAAATTTAAAATGCATAATGTTATAATAGTAGACACAAATCTAGTATTATTTTAAGGTACTCTTAAAAAGACAGTACTATCATTAGCAAAACTATGGATGTATTGTGAATGTAAGACAATCCCAATTAAAAAAAAAATAGTGGGCACCACTACTGAGCTCTGGCTAAATATAAAAGTTATCTATTGGAATAGGAAAGAACAACACTTAGGAAAAAGGGCTTGGGAAGGCTGTTTTATAGAAACCCCTATGTCAGACCTGGTCAAAAGCCTTAGCAATATCAACAGCAACGATCTTGGAATATTTAAGTAAGACAAATATAAATAGATCTGCTGTTGATTTCTTGTAATGGAATCCAAGCTGTCTCATGCATAATTTTGTGTTATTTCTGCTTAATTAAAATTTGACGCTAGAGAAAGGAGAAAGAAAGAGTAAGTAAAAAACCTCCAAAGGTGGTAATGTTTGTTAAAATTCATAGTCCAAACTACAAAAAACATTTGGTGTATTTTAATTATGACCCTAGAACTCAAAGGAGTAGGTGGTTTCTTTAATAAAATTGCTAACTGCGCCTCTTTTTTCCTTTATCCTACTTATTATTATTTCATCATTTTAACCATAAAACATCAGGTCCTTTATCCTTTCTAAGCGTGGGTAGTTAAGGATTAGTACAACACTTTTTTAAGAAAGGGTTTTTATTAAAATTTATTTTACGATAAATAAATTAAAATAAAAGGCTTGTTTGTCAGTAGGCCTTTATAAACTTTTATACAGTTTAAAAATTGCGGAGGTGTGCTTGATTTTGACATCCTTCTTAAGGCCAAAAGTAAGTCACTTTGTAATCTTGGCAAAATTTATTATATTAGCCAAGAAGGCCTAGAAATCTTCTAATTTTTTTTGCTGTTTTAGGAATAGAATAATCCATAACAGCTTTAATCTTACCTGAATTTGGTTTTATACCATCAGGAGTGACGATATGATCCAGAAATTTCTTTTTCAGGACCTCACATTTTTTGTCAATTAAAAATTTGAAACCAGTTTCTGGCAGACGTTAAATACTTTTAAAAGATTAATCATTTGTTCTTGAAGAGATGTACTAAGAATAATAATGTCGCCCATGTATACCCAGAAGATGACCCCTTAAAGACCTTTTGTACGTTGTTCATTACTCGTTGAAAGGTTGCTGGTACGTTTTTCAATCCAAATAGCAGTCTTACGTATTCATAGTGGCCGTTTTCTACGTTAAAGGTATTTTTCTGAACGTCTTTTGCTGTCATTTCGATTTAATAAATATCGCTTCTCAGGTCAAGAGTTGCGAAGTACTGTCATCTGCGAAGATTGTTTAAGATGTCTGTTATGTTAGGGATTGGGTATTTATCAATGCTTTTTCCGTTGATTTTCTGTAGTCTACTACAATGCGCCATTTAATTTTTTTAAAAGCATCAGGTTTTTTTGACACCCATTTAGGTGACGACCAGGGTGACTGGCTTAGTCTTATGATTCCTTAAACGAATATTGATGATGTACCGATATGACCTCGTAAAAACTGGAATCCCATCTTTTGTTTATATGTGATGCTTTGTCTGGTTGGTATAGGTTTGTGGAAAACCTAAATTGTTTTATCTTGGGAGAGTCCACGAAGGCTGACGCCTAAGAAAGTAAAATCATTCCCTGGTTTTGTTTGACAAAGCCTAACTTGGATTTCTAGTTGGATGAAATTATATTGAGTTTTATTTGTTTTATATTATAATACTTAATAAGTAACACTGATTTTTTGGTTAAAAGTTTGAAGGCTGGTAAATCTGGCAACTTTTAAAAGCTTTAAATTAGGCCGATAAGGTCAGTAAAACTTTAATAAAATTTAAAAGGATAAAATTTGATTTGGGCATACGCGTTTAACTCAGAAAAGATAGGGTTTTGGATAATGGAAGTAACAACGGAAGGGTTGTATTGGATATTATCTCGATAGTACTTAAAAGCAATGTCTAGATTAGGGAAGGATTCTGTAGCGAGGGTGTCGATAAAAAGATAAAAACGTGGAATAGGAATTGATATGTAAGGAAACTTTTTTTGTCTGTATAGATGTGTAGCTTAACTATGTTTTTGCGTCTGTTTTTGGGTCTGTTTTTAACTCTTCTTAAAAACTTACTTCTTCGGCTTCGTATTGAAAATATTAGCATAATGGATTTCTTGGTTGTTGTAGCCCCATGCAACTTTTATAGATAGCCATAGGGGTTGTATTGGCAGGATTCGTCTTATTGCTCAATATTAAAAAGTTCTTTCAAACTTTACTTGTGGTTGGACTTTTGTGAAAACCGGAAGTTTAAAGCTTTATTCTGTGTAACAGCTGTCGAAGTAGTACTCATACGTGTTGGCTTTGGTTAATGGGATAGTCCGGAAGGATTAGTTTCAAACTTTTGCTGGATTGGTCTATTTATAGGTTAGCTTGGTTAAAATCTAGGAGGTTACATAACAGGCATTGGTTTATTGAACGGTTGTGACAAAGGAAAGTGCTGAGTTTGTGACTTAGACGTCTGTGTTTGTGACCCTTGTGGTCTAAATAGTGAGGGTACCCACAAAGGTTATTGTTAAATATGTTGTTTAGAGTCAAATGATCGCCACTGAGTAGAAGCAAACGGGAATGCCCGTTCTATTGGTCATCGGTCACGTCGTTGTCTTGCAGTAAGATATAACAATCTTACTTTTGATGCCGTACTGAAATCACATTTAGCAGAATCGACATCGGGTTTTACCGGAGTGGGTAAATAAATATGTTATAAAAGTGAAAATTGGAAACGGAAAAAAATATATACAAAATAAAAGAGAATAAATACTATTTGTCTCAAAAGAGGCATCCGAGCTTTTTTGAATCTGATGTGACTATAATGAAATTTCTTTATGCCAAATAATGTTATTCCTAAAAATAACGAACATCAGAAAAAGGAAATATATGGGACAAGATTTTTGGTGTCCCAATCTAATATTAATTTAAGATCTTGTGAAATAGACATGTGCATTACCCTGCATTTGTTTTCCAAAGTAGGCTAAAGGGCTGGCTTAAGAAACTGAATATAAGAGTAAAGGGTACTGTCGTCAGTAAAACTTCGATGCGATGATAGTGAAAAAAAAAGATCTTTAAAGTTAAAAACTAATAGAGTTGGTACCAGTACTAAACCTTAAATTAACTTAGTTAAGGCTAAAAGAGTAATCATCTACAAAAACTGATATACGTCGATTAGAAAGAAAACTGAAAAGCCAAGAACCAAATTTAGGTTGAAGACCCTATGAAGAAAGGTCGTTTAGGACCGCATCGTACCGGACCTAGTCAAAAGCTTTGAGTATGTGGATTTTTTTGGCGAAATTTATACTGCCTCTTATGCAAAATTTTGTGTCTTTCCTAATACTTTCAGAGTTGGAAATTAACAATATTACCTTACAAACAACTGAGAGACAAAATATATGGCTAGAGTTAGGGGGAAGTGTTTTGGATCTTTTTTTTGCGGATAAGTTGCACAAGTGTACCTTTTTAGCTCTTCAAAATAATGCCGGTTAAGTGCATAGATTTTACTTTGATTAACTCACCTCTTTTCCGACCGCACTTGAATTGGGGTGTACCAAGGATGTACCTGACAGAAGCTTTTTGGGCAGTGATAACAATGATTCTCGCCATCCTGTAAATAAAAAATAATTTAATAAAAATGCTTAATTTTACCAAAAAAAACTTTTATGCAACAATGGCAGAGTATTTTAAGACCAATATCTCAGAATACCGAAAGAGAAAAAGCTATGTGTAGCTAGAGTCAATATTTTTTAATGATTGGAAAAAGTAATTTGAATTGCATATATTATTAAGACTAGGCATCGGGATACCAAGAAACAAACAAAAAAGGTAAAATTTTAAAATTATATATTTATATAAATTATATATGCACAAATTTGTTTACTCTATTTGTTTTTGAGATACGAGTATACTGGGCTATTTATATCTGCGATATTAGTTCCATTCAAGCTATTACCTAGGTATGCAAAAAATATTTAGCTGCTTTTTGTGTTTTATTATTATTTGCTATTTAGAACTATATTTTGGCATTTTACGTATGATAAATATCTTAAAATATTAATAAAACGGCCAAAGATATTTTCTGTTAAAACACTTATTTTTCTTAACTACCTTTATGAACAAAACATTGTAGATACGAGAAACTGCTTATTACTAAATTACGCCAACCCAGCTTATTCCTTTTAACAAGTACATATATTATATTTTCTGCTCCAAAGTGAATAATTATATGATGTAGTTACTTTTGGTTTTACCTTTGTTAAGTGAATACGCGTTTTAAGAGCTACAAAGTTTTTTCGGAAAACTATCGTGTTTTTACACCCCGCCATCTACAAGTGTCGCAAGAGTATTCACACCGCTGTAGGGTCAGTCCTAAAGTTTTTTTTTAAATAACACCTGTTAACGTGACTTGCAGTTGTTAAAGTATAGACGCTTATACTTCGCTTTTTTTACTTCTAAATGCTTGCTTCGTTACTTAGAGCCACACTATGAAATTATCTGGTGCTGGTAGAATGGGCGCCTAATATAAACCCGTGGTAGTTAATTAAAAACATGTTAATATGTTTTAATCTGAAGGATAGATCGTCTGTATAAATACGTTTTGCCGAAAATCAAATTTTATTCAAATATTTTATTTTTCTCTGCCCGAAGCTACGCAGCGTTGCCGTTTTGATTATTGTGTTTTAAATTATGATTTAACATTTAGTTTTGGACAAAAAAGTAAAACTTATGTAACTGGGCATCACACAATAATATAAAATATAAATACAGAGTTTTTAAAATTACTGCATAAATTTAAACTTTCTATGTAGGCCAATTATTAGAAAAGGGATAAATCAAAAAAATTAATTGGTATTATTGTTTATATTTTTATAATACATATTTCCAACCAGCTTTCTCGAGCCCTTTAGTCTTTAGCTACCCTCATTTTTTATCAAATAGCAAACTAAGCCAAATATGGATGCTCTATAAAAATGTCTTGAAAATCAAATTAAGTTGTTGACAATGACAATTTATACTACTCATAAAGGTAAATATCAGAAAAATATTTTCAAGCAAGTAAGCCTGGCAATATAAACATCATTTTTCTAAATGAGACACCTTGTATTTTTATGCATATTTTAGTTTCTTAGTGTTTTCTTGGAGAAATAAATTTAATACCAAAAATACAGATTCTTGCAAAAAAAACAAATTAAAAAAAAATAGGACCACTTTTTTATTTCTGGTAAAGTATAGAGTAAGTCAAAAAGGTCTAAAGATAGTGGTAGTCTATTTTTATTTCATGAATGATGTACAAGGTATCCAAAATGAAATGTTTTTCCCATGTTCCCCGTACATTTTTTACCATTTAATACATAACTATTTATTATTTAAATTATAAATTTTATTTTAGCATTTCTATATAACTATCTAAATTAAACGGGAAATAAGAATTTTCATCGATGCTACAAAAATTATGTCGACTATATACGTTATTAATTAATTATTTTTTAAGAAGATATCAGTGTAAAATGTTGGAATGTTATATGCCTAAAAAGGGTATAAATGCATGTTACTTACCAATGTTCAAAAAAGTTTTCGATTTTACTGAAAGTAGCACTGATATAGAATGCAAAAAATCAAAAGCTCTCTTCTGGGCGATATCACCAACATAACATTTGCTGAGTCTAAATATTATAGTTTCTAAATATTAGGTTAAAAGTGTTTATAAAGAACAATTTAAAAGAAAGTTATTCAGAAATTTCGTTTTACTTGTCTAGCATATTATTCTTATGGAAAGATTTTAAATAATATTTAAAAATTAATAAAATTAGATCCAACAAGCCTTATAGAGCCTCCAAAGATTTTTGGGGTAAAAAATAAATTTTTAGACAATAACAACCTACCATTTATTTAAAGTCTAAAATATATAATTTGTGATTAGGAAAAAAGGAAGGACCAGATATTCGTATGATATTGTGACTATTTGTAATAATCCAGATAATAATTGCGTGGATAAAAATATTTTTTTTACTAAAACAAAACAATATTTATGTGTCTGCTCGTTTAAATTTCAAATTTGACAAAAAAATGTTACGAAAAGAAAGAACACTTTTAATGGCCAGTTCAGTAGATGTAAGTAAGAAGAAATTATATTATTTATAAATATTTTTAGCCACTTTAACACACACACTTGAAAAACGTTGCAAGAACACATTTTATTGTCTTATTATTTCCACCAAAGAAATACAACACAGTAACAACCAACACGATATGAAATGCATCAAACAAGAATAAAAGCTATTTAACTCTAAAGAATTATTATGTTGTTAAATTGCAAAAAAGAATCAATCAAATTGTTTAATTTCTCGATATAAAATAAATATTAATTTTTGTTGTATAATTCCAGCATTTCTTGTTAGGTTTGGATGTCATAAAATAAAAAAAAATAAAAAGTTCTTAATGATATTTAACATCCTGTATCTTAAAAAATATATTTTATAATCAGATTTTAATTCTCCAAAATAAAAATTTTCCTTAATTATCTTTTATTATTTATTAAACAGCAAAAATTATCATCATTACAACAAATTGGCCCTATATTCCACGTAAATAATTCCTATTTACTGTTGCCATTGTTAAAGCTGTAGCAACAGTCGAGGACAAGTATTTGTTTATAAAGCAGCTTGTGTACGTATTTACTCTCGATGAACGGCCGCTCATAACTGTCTTTGCTTCTAGTCAGTGCAGGACGCTTTAATATTCTGTAGGTTTTGGTATATATTCAATGACCATCTTTTAGGTGATTTCAAAAAAAAAAACATTTTGAAGTCATTTCTGGTTATCCTGCCATTATGTTGCTTCATATGTACCCATCTAAGAGTTGAAAAACTATGGAATTATGGGCGATATAACTTTAATTTTTGCCTTTTTTACTACAACAACCGAAACTAACCAAAACTAGTAATTGGAAACTAAGAGAAAACCATGTAATACACACAAGCGGCCCTCAAGGCCATCAGTTTTCCAAAAGTTAATTTCAAACTAGTGGGGGACTGTATACAGGCCCTGAATAAAGTCGGCTTGGCAAACAAACTTACCGTAGCCTGGGTACCAGGCGACGAGGGGCACCAACGAAGAGGCCGACGACCTAGCCAAAAGAGGATAAGCATGGAAATGATAGGCCCTGAGCCATTCTGTGGAATCTCGGCAGGCCTCCTTAAAGCATCTATTAAGAGCTGGGTAGACAGAGAGTTTCAAAGCTGGTGGTTACAAACACCAGGACAACGACAGACAAAGCAGTTCATTAAGACCTGCTCGGCCAAGTTTACCTCGGACCTACTGAGCCACAGTCGTAAAGTCGTAAGGATAACGGTGGATCAACTACCATTATCCCTTGCAAACTCAACAAGCACCTGGCCTGGTGGAGGATAGCCTGTGTAGGTTTGCCAGGAGGTTGAAGAAACAGCCGTACATGTGTGGTGCCACTGCGAAGCACTATGTAGGCTTAGGTTTACTAGGCTTGGTGAGGAAAAGCCAAAACCGGCAAGATATATGGAGTGGCCAGTGTCAAGACCCTGGAGTCTAGTTAAGAAGACGGGCCTGGACAAGGTACTCTAAAGAACGATCGGAGAAACCACAATAAATCTGTTAAGGTTGTAGTGGTGGAGGTCATTTTTGCCATCTCCGCTCAAATAATCTAATCTAATAATCTAATCTAATGTAATACACTACACCACACATTTATCCAAAACCTATTAATTACGTCTTTTCGTTACTCACAGAGGATTATTCTGGGCTCCGTAGTGATATTTATGCCTGTTTAAAACGCCAATATTAGGAAATATGTCCCATTTATGCATAACATTTTAGAGAGTATGTTCTTAATAAAATAAGGTAAGTTGGAGACTAGTAAAAACTACTCTCTCATATAAACGAATGAAATCGTATTTTGCGCTCCTTATTAAACTTGAAGCAAAACTGGTAAAAATGGGTACATTTAAATACTTACTTTTAATAATAGATAACCACAATATTTTATTTTTTAATTTTACTTCTAATTTAGAATATAAGGACAATAGATTAAACTTGTGACGAATATACCATCTTTATAGAAGTCCTAATATAAATTTCTCAATTCTTCCAAGGATCTTTTACCCAAGTGCCCTATTTTCTACTAAATCTCGTAATTTCTCAGTCAATTCTTCTTTATCCTTGCCATTGTCCCTTTCGCCCTTTTTGTCCTGGCCGAAGGAAAAACATGATCCGCTGATTTGGCAACACGCCTATCTCAAAGGAAGACATCGATCACTTTTCCGGCTTTCCGTGCACGCTCGGTCCAATTTGTAGGCTGTCGTGTAGTATGTTAAATGATAAAGGAGATTACAGCAAATTTTAAGAATGTGAAGCCAAAAAGTAAAAAATGTTTTGATTAGCCATTAGTTATCTTACCAAAAAATATAAAAGTTGTAAGTTCTTTTTATTGTCTTAAGTTTTTTTATTGCATTAAAAATAATACTTATATATATATATATATATATATATATATATATATATATATATATATATAATATATATATATATAATATTTATATATATATATATATATATATATATATATATATATAATATTTATATCATATAAATTAGTTTCCCGAAAAAAACCCAAAGGTATTCATATTGATACCGTAAAAAAAAGTCGAACAGTCGAATTTAGATACGTTAATAATTAAAATTTGTCTGCCCTGGATAAAGTTGGTTTTTTAAAAGAAAGCTTTTGTTTTCTTTGTCAACCTATATGCGATGCATGTTGATTAGTTCTGGTTAGTTAAAATCAGACTAAATCATGAACTCTACGTACCATGTACCCATAAAAGTAAAAACTGACTTATACAGGTTTATTCCAAAAACATAGGTATGTCATCGCATTATGGGAGATTTCTTGCCCAAAATAAGACGAACATGTTTTGCAGTTTTGCAGAACTTTGTTCCGGCTATTTAATCTTGTTTTTTGTTACTATTAAGAGTAACCTTAACTGGCATAAGCATATTACATCTATATCCTCCAGTTTTAAAAAGCTTGGATTCCTTTTTGAACCCATGTAAAGAAGCGCTGTTTGCCTTAGGGCATGGGGCAACCTGGTGTCATATTGTTTAAACCAAATGGTTTAAACAATTGCGAGGAATTGTTATTTTCTAACCGGACAATTTTTTTATATTCTTTTTTAAAATACAAACAAAAAAGGTCCTATGACTTTTCACGATAAAGTTAATATTTTTGAAAATATATTTTTTTAAATTTTGTGAAAAATATTAAATTTGGGTACTTTTGACACATAAAAAATCTATAAAAAAGAATAGAATATAAAAACATATTTTTTATTCCCAATACAAAAGGTAATAATATCCTTAATTAAGATTTAAAAAAAAATGTTTATATCTGTTTTTTGGTTGTTTTTTATGAGCGCTCACAAGTATGTGTCCCTTACCTTTAAGTATCGCGGTCCCTCTGACTCATACGCTGTATCGACATCTCTGTGTCCTAATCATTATTTATCCTTTATCTTAAAAACTATTAGCCTTATTAAAATTGCTAAGTAAAGAAATGTTTTTAATAATTTAATTATCTAGAATTTGTTTTTATAAGTATTTTTTCCTGAAATCAATTTTACAAAAGTTATTAGAGCTTTATTTCACTTGTGAGCGCGCGTAATAAACCGTCAAAAAACAGGTATAAACAATCAAAAATTTTTAAATCCCAATTAAGGATATTATTAACTATTTTATAAGAAATAAAAATTAAATATTTTTTAAATTTTATTCTTTATATATATATATATATATATATATATATATATATATATATATATATATATATATATATATATATATATATATATATATATATATATATATATATATATATATATATATATATATATATATATATATATATATATATATATATATATATATATATATATATATATATATATATATATATATATATATATATATATATATATATATATATATTTCATGGTCAAAATTACCCAAATTGAAGATTTTTTGAACTTTTAAAAATTCATATCTCCAAAAATAATAACTTTATCGTAAAAAGTCAAAAGGCCTTTTTTATTTGTATTTCAATGAAAAAATAATAAAAAAATTGTCCGGTTGGAAAATAAATCATTTCGATTTAAACAAAATGGCACCAGGTTGCCTCATTGCATCATGCGTTTATATTATCAGTAGGCCACTTTAAAGAGGATCATATAAAAAAAATTGAGGTGGAATATTTTTTGGTACTCATGCGCCGATTCCTCCTAGACTTTATGGTTATTTTTACAAAAAGAAACATTTTTTCTTTAGTAAATTATCCTAAAGTATTTTAGATTTTCCTAAACCAAATTTTGAACTATTTTTTTGCAACATTAGCATACCACTTTAATATGAACTTAATACTTTTGAAAAAATAGAATATATTTGATCCTGCATATTTGGACTAGTCTACTGTAAGTTTTTTAAATATACTATTATTAGCTGATATTGAATCATTGAAAACAATACCCAAATGAATCTTTAATAATGGATGGAAGTCGTCTTATTGGAATTTAACTGTAAAATATTTAGAATTACCACATAATAAAAAAATGGTTTCTTGCTCTGCCAGATCTTTTTTACTATAAAAATTCTATATAAAAAAATTAGTCTGTATACCTAAAGTTAACAGTACCGCAAAATTATTCGAAGAACCATTTAAACCAGAGCAACCTAAACTTTTTTGTGTCCTGAAAGACTTGCTATGTTTTTTGGTTTCGTGTGAAGCCTTTGCATACCCAATATATACAGTAAAGCGCACCGTACTGCGAACATAGGAGGCTCCTGGATGATTTTGGATGTACCCAATTCTAAAATACCAATAATAATTTTGTGGCTTGCATTTCAATTTCTGTCTCGTTTCCTCACGTGGCTCATTTTTGGTTGGGACTGGTGGGGAGTACGGTGATAAATTCGTAAGAGTTATCTGCCGAGTTTAGTTGTGTACTACGTTTTTATTTTCAGTAAGAATATGCAGTGTTTATAGGCAAGTAGCAGGAGCTAGTTAGCATCAACCGTCTTCGATCGGATGTCTTATCAGCCATAAATTTAAAATTAGAGGTTTTTAAAACCGTAGACCGCAACGTTGGCTACGGTTTTAAAAACCAAACAGTTTTTCCTAATAAAATAAAAGAATTTTCTCAAATAAATAATGGAACGTAGAGATATTTAAAAAAAAGAAAAAAAGAAAACATCTTTCAAGTTATGGAAGATGCTCAAATAAATCACCTTTCTGAGCCAAACAATAACCAAGATTGTCATAAAATCGCCTTCTGATATTTGCTAGAATGTTAAGGGTAATAATCCTAAAAGAATTCTCAATTTGTAATTGCAATTCTTGTATATTATTAGCCCTATTCTCCTGGAAACCATAAATTTGTGATTTTACATGACCCCAGAGAAAAAAAATCGTTGGGTGAGACCATTAAGAACAATGTCTCTTATAAAATGTTCATTGTTATTTTCCATTACAGTTTCACAAAATTGCATTCGTCTAAAATGATCATCAGGGAAAATTTCATGGGTTTTTCTTACTTTGTAGGATCGGTATCCATTTTTTAAGCACTTTTTCCACTGATCCTTTGCTCAAATTAACCTGTTGTACAATTGTATTAATGAAATTGTAGGATTTTCAATAAAACTTGCCACCACTATAATTTCCTTCATTTCCCTTTCGTTGTTTTCTTCTGGTGCACTATCATGTTTATGTTTTCTTGGAGTTAAACAACCAAATGTCAAAAAGTGTTTAATGACTCGATAAATAGTAAAAATTGTAGGGTAAGCCTGGTTGGAAATAAATTAATAAATAATTCCCTAATTCCCTATCAGGATTTCCACGGTGATACCATTTAATGATTTTAATTTTTTCTTTCAGTTCGTGAACATCCATTATTAATAATTATTATTTTATTTAAAGAAAAACTTTTTGGTCGCAAATAATCGACACCGTACAACTATAGCTGTAGAGCGTTCGATAGTAAAGAATTATTTCAGGAATAAACGTATTAAATTGATCGCTTGGCCGGCCGACGCGCGTCTTATAAATTATTGTTTGCCGAAAATTATTGATCGATGAGCAATGCGTGCGGCGTTTTTAGGTACATCCTAAATCGTCCAGCATCGTCCTATGTTCGCAGTGCTCTGCGCTTTACTGTATATTTTTTGATTTATTAACTTTAAATATGTTTCTGACAGTTAACATAGTACTTACGTTAAGGCAATTTTAAATTCAAAAATATTTTTTCGAAATTTCGTGAGTGGATTTATTTTAGTACAACAATACAACTTTTTTATCTTCAAAAATCATGAGCATTGAGGCGTTGTTGATGTGGCATTCGTTAAATATGTCACTTTAGCGATGTATGGATAATTTAAAAAATAATCCTTTTTTTTTGCAATTTAAAAATAACTGGCTGGTTTATGATCCATATCTTCGATACTATTAATTTTAAATACTTTTAACCAAACATCGTTTAAAAAGTCATAAAATAAGATTTTTTTAATATATTGTTTATACCAGAACCCACGAAGAACAATGTATTAGGCAAAATATTAAGGAATATAGTGAAATATAGAAAAAACCATAAAAGTAGCCAAATTAAAAAAATATATATCTCGGTTACTACAAATCCACAAAAAATTTCAGCAGACAACGACTGTGCTCCATCCGCTGGTAGAAGAATTAAAAAACTTTTTGCCTTTCGAGCTGCCGACGTAAAATATTTTGGTAGCATCTCCTTTAGCCATTATTTACCAGAATGCACTTTTTGATAAGATAAAGGTAAAAAGCGGGAGAAAATTGAGAACCTTAATTAAATATTTCAGTATAAAAATTATCATTTTAATCCCAATCGGGGTATCCATTAAACACAGAGATATAAGATTGTTTGTCTATATCAGGAATCTTAGATTTCTCGTGCACTTTTTGAAGCAAGCAAGAAGTAATGCTTATTTTGATAGGTCTTATTTCACAGTTTAAAAAGCCAATAAAACTTGTAACTCTTTATAGCTTACTTACCAAAAACCGTTTTAGGAAACATGATAACATTCTCTTTTTCTGTGAATCAATACCTGTACCTAAATTCACGGGGAAAATAGTTGTGGGTAAAAATTTGAAAAAATAAGAAAAATGCATATTTTTTAGTTTTTATTATTTTGGAATTAATTTATGTTTTTCAACAAAATTTTTCTTTAATATGTGACATTTCAATAGAAACTTAATTTAAAACAACTTTTCTGTTAACGTATGTGCACAAAAAGTTCATCGAATTCGAGTTGAAATTGAAAAATTAAAAAGTGGACACATTTACCCCTATCTCAAAATTACATCCCTTAAAATAATAGCTTTCGGCGGTTATTCCATTTTTTAGGATCAATTAATCGAATAAAACTTCTTTTACGCTATAGTTCCTTTTAAGCCTTTTAGTTAGTTTAAAGCATATATGTATACTTCAGTGTACCACAAACAAACACACATGGGGCAGTATCTCCACTTTTCATCCAAAAACACAACACCCAAAAACACAAAACACAGCATTGTAAGAATTCTTCTAACTAGAGTATTAACAATTTGCAACACCTCACAAATACTGGATGTCCTGAAAGACTAGTGGACCGGGTATTGGAACAGCGTAATAATAGAACCAATCTAGCCAAAAACAAAGAAGGACAAGCTATGTTGAACATCCTATATCTTAATGGCATTCCTAAAAAAAACAAGAAGAATAGGTAGGAAGTATAAACCTAATGCTGTATGTGAATCCTTAAAGAGCTATTTAACCAAGACTAGACCGGAAATCTTTTAGAATTAAAAGAATAGCCTTTATAAAATTCCATGCAAATGGGGAAATTTGTACGTAGGGAAGACCAAAAGGCATGAAAATACAAATAAGAGAACGCCAAAGATGTACAACAACAGGAAAAACCGAAGAGTCTGGTGCCTCTGATTACGACTGGACCCAAAGATATCATATGAGTAAGTCAGATGCTAAGATCGTGCACCAAGAGCAGCATTGGAAAAAGAAAATTCAAGAAACCACCAGTCGTTAGCCAAAACCCTGGGTGCTTTAGCAAACCATCATGAGATATCCGAAATGTTTAGAAACCGTTTCGAATTAAATGTAGTCTTTGTCTTAGACCCATATAATTTCGCGCATTGGACGCATGTTTCGTCCCTTACTTTTATGCCTTAGCTCACTTAGTATTTTTTATTAATACTTGTATAGTCATGTTACTTATTTAGTGTTCACCTGAAGACAGCTGGAAATACTTACCACTTGAAATGTTGTGTTGTTTTAAGTAAATTAAAACACCGAAAGTCCCACCAACATTTTTTCTTTAATCTACATTATTGTCTCTGACATTTAAGCAAACCTAAACAATTTAAAATTAATTTGTGTTACAAAAGCTATAATGCCAATATAAAAACTCGAATTTCGGAGATACTTTATACCATCCTGAATTTCAAAATTTCGAACCAGTGAAAGAAAAACCTCAAAACAATAATCTATACCTTAGACTCATTTATGTAATATCCACGAATGCATTATTAATAAGGTTTTTAAACATATGGACGCAAACATTTTATAGCCCTTTTATCTATTTGCATACCTTCTCTTTTCCGATTTGACACAAACCCATTTTGATACAAGGAATTAAAATAAAGCATAAATTATTTTTTGCACAGTTGATATGCGGTAGTATAGCAAAGCATAGTAAAGCATTTTTTATTTTTTAATAAACCTGTTAATATGATGATAAGGACAAAGAAAAAGCGTTAATAATCTCCTAATACCGCAAAGAGCGGAGCGCGGTCGCCAAACAAACTAAATTGGCAATAAGATTACTTTGCGACACTAAATAACCCAACTTAATCTACTAATACCTTGTAATAACATAGAAACGGGTCTCCTGAGACCCCTGTTAACGTCAATTAAATTGGGGGGTGAGGGACGCCCGTGCGCTTTTATTATATTCCTGTCTGTTAAAACCTTAATAAAGCTGGCATGGCAAGTTCTAGCTGTCAAAACAGCGTCTGTTAGAGTTATGACGAATTTTATGAACGAAGCTAATATAATTTATCTTTTTTGTCTAGTGCTCCAAGGAAGCTACGTTTGACAATATACAATAAGTTTTATCTTTATTTGAAATATAAAAACTCTGAAAGTTTACTAGAAAAACTTTAAAGCTTTTAATAGAAACTGGTTAATGCTTGTTGACATAATGGCTACTGATGGAGCAAATTTGTAGGATCAATTTAATGATTTATGAATTTTCTTGAATTCCATGCATTTTGAGCAAAAATATTAAGAAACCTTTTTAACAAACAATAAAATGTTTATCGAAGTAGCACCTTTATTTACTTGGATTTTTTTAATTGCAAAATAATTACAAAAAACAAGACAATTACAAAGAAGCAACTTTTTTTTAATTATTTAGATTTTTGCCCAAAACCTTTTTTTGAGGCAAAGCAGGTATAAACATTGCTTTACAAAAAAGAACCTGGCATAAAAACCATTAAAATGAGTGTTGCTAAAAGTATTTTCATTAAAATTTGACATAGATTTGTTTTTTTTTTAACTTTGCATCTTCTTATTAATTTTTGCCATTTTTGTATATTGGATTATTTTACTTTTTCATAAAAAATTGTTCAAAAAAAAGTTCTTTAATAAAGTTATTTTATTATAAAACCTTTAACTAATAATTGTTTACAAGTATAGCAATGGAAAGGCGTTAAATTAAAACCAATTGAGTGGAGTTAAGCATGATTTGAAAACAAAAACCGATTGCTAAAAGAAAATTGCCTCTCTATATTTTAATCAATATCTTTTGACCCCACATTGTGAAAATTGCTTAAGAAATGTACGCATGCGCACAGGACTACACTTAATCCAATGAAAACTAAATTTTTGTTTTTAAATCAATGATTTTATTTGGGTGATTTTTTTCTTTAGGTAACTTTTACTTTTGTTTACTTATGTATTTTCTAGACTAATGTTATTCAACAATATAAGCATAATTGTAATTTTAATGTAAATTTTGAAGGTAAACACCAAGTGAAAAACACAGTAAGAAGTAACTTAGATTACCTAAATACCCAAATTATAATACTTAATTTTAGTGCATAATACATTCTCTTTAAAGTTCTCAACTTTAAAGACTCATTTTTGAAAATTAAAATGAGATATTTTAAAGGTGATTTATTTTTTAATTACTTAATAATCTTAATCCATAAAATACCCCTTTTTGTGTTCGCTTCAAAAGGGCTAATTTACGGACTCATTTCAGTCTGTAAAATGAATCATTTTTAGGCTCAGTCCAAATAAGTTGTCATAGCAACCTATTTCAATACAACAATAAAACACCTAATTTTTTAAATTTTAATATTTTTCAAAAGTTGGCTGGTGTTGTCAAACGACTAATCATACACAATAAAAAGTTTAAATGTTTTTTTGAAGAAAAACCAAAAAATGTTGTTTATAACACGTACCTTAATCAGTTTTTGGGACTTACCAGCTATTTCAGACTCGGCTTCTCTATGTCCGAAAACAGCAAAGATTCGTCCCAAAAAATTTGATTTTAGGTACCTACACGTACTTCACAAAAATAACTATATTCTATAAAATAATAATTGTTTTATTATACTCGTAAAACCATTTAGTTTAAATGAAACCAGTTTTTATAAAAAAAGGATTTTAGGCAAAAAATATTCTGCACTTTTAAAGATAAGTCAAAGAGAGACCTCAAAACTTTCAAATATTGTGTTTTTGTGAAAAGCTAATTTAGAATTCAAGATTAGCATTTGGTATCCCAAATTTAATTAAAATCGGCGATGGGCCCGGTAGGTACAAAATTAGAAAAAACAGTACTCTGTACCTAACTCCGTATAGTCTGTAGACAATTTTATAGAATAGGAATATATACTTAAAACAGAATATACCCAAACTGTTATGTTAAACCAACCTACATTATTAACAAGACTCAAGACATTTTACAAAAAAAAACCCTATCAAGCATATTCTATGTATAAATAAAATGGATACAAAGTGTTACACCTTGTCCCGTTCATTGTTTTGATGTCACCTGAAAAATCTTACTGATTTTAGTTTTTAAAAACTAAAATTTTTATAATACATTTAAATGCTATGTTTTATTAATAAGATAACTTTTTGACTTTTTTTAGGTAAAACTATTTTTTTTTTATAAAACATAAGAATAATCCAAAATTTAAGAAATATTAGCAAAAAATGAACAGTTGTAAAATTTAAAAGATCTTTGTCAAATTTTTAAAAACATACCTTTCGCCATGCTTATTTTTAAGGCTTTGATATATTTTTTTTTATAAATCAATGTCCATACCCATTTTGTATTAAAAAACAGTTGTGGACAAAAATCTAATAAAAAGAAGTTGCGATTTTCTATTTTTTTTTTGTAAATTCGTTTTTTGCATTTATTTTATAAGATTTTTTTTCCTTTAAAAGATTCTATTTCGACAAGCTTTTTACATATTTTTGCTAAAACTGCACATCTTTTCCGCTAGATAATTTAGAATTTTTAAAATTATGTCAAATTTACTCCCTCTCAGAAACAAAATCTTAAATTTAACAGCACTTTGTATTTTTGTGGTAGTATATCCCAATAAATCCTTGTTGTGGACCTTACATTCCCCAAAGGAAATTTCAATATCTTTAGGATAAAGGGTAAGACTTTAAAATAAATAGTACTATACCGCTAGATAAAAGGATATACAAAAAATGTTTTGTTTTCATGCACTGGTCATTACAGAGAATGGTCGTACAGTATAAGAAAAATATACAGGGTGATTTCTAAGTTAACGCTTTTTTTAACTGTGCATACAACTCATTAAAATAAACAACTCTTTCAAGTAACTTTTTTTAGAAAAACCAAAAATAACAAGAAGAAAAGAGTTTATTTCTTATTTATGTTTATTTTTTGTTGTTAATCACGCATTAAAAATTAGTCGCTTTGCTTTTACCAGACAAGGTAAGGGTTTATTTTAAATTATTGTTAATTCACGAAAATGGCACAATACGAAAACGATAAATTCGTAAATATGCTGCTCATTTTTTATAAAGTTGTATCAATCTACGGCCGCTGCTTCGAGATTGTACGCGTGACTATTGCCGTTGCAGGCTCATCCAACAACAAGTTTTCGGTTGATTGCAAGTCAGGTCGGTTTAAGTAAAAAAAGTGTGGACAATATTGCGGTAAAATCAGTTGTATCCCGTTTTCGTTCAACGTGTCCAAGCCCTACAGCCAAAAGACTTTCCCCCGTCGAGTTCAGTTTTGTGTTCACCCGAAATAACCCGATTAAAAATTTCCCACAGGACCGTATTTGACACACTAAATGAATGTAAGTTTCTTATTTTTCAGTATTTTGAAAAAAGTTATTTGATAAAGTTGTTTATTTTAATGATTTCTATACACAGTTAAACAAAAGCGTCAACTTAGGAATCCCCCTGATAATATTTTTGTACTATTTTTTGAGGTATTCAAAATTTATAATATTTTTAACTCCGATAAAACAAATAACTAACGGCAAAACAAAGTAATCATTGCCATTATAAAGGATAAACACAAAGGTATTTGAAAAAGAATATTACTTGGAATGTCGTATAGGTTAAAAATGTTTTTTTTTTAACATTTAAGCCTAACTCCACACGGAGATTTTTTTGGCGCAATCGCATATTCATTTAGATAAATGTTTGATTTTGTTCTACGGATTTTTTAATACGCATAATGTTTTACATTTCAAAGGAAATTCAAAATAATATGGGCAATAAAATACAAAGAGCTCAGGTATATTCATAACGAATCCGTTGGTAAATATTATTTTTAAGACTTTTACGCATTATTCTATACATATATTTCGCATTTACCATAGCACAATTAATTTATTTATTATGTAATGTTGGAAAAGTATATTTCACCCACAAATATAAAATAATATTAATATAAATAATAGAACCTTAAGTTAATTCCCTAAAAATATAAGTATAAAAATAATAATACAATTTTTAATTCAGGTTTAGCGTTTAAATGTGAGTTTATTCTCGTATTCCATTTATGACCACAAATAAGTTAGGTGTGACAGGAACTGCTAAAGGAAAAATATTATTTTTTAGGTTTATTTATATACCACAAAATTTATAATTAATTAAACATAAAGTATTTTTCTGTTTAATAAATGTATAGTGTTAGCATAATTATTAAGTACAAGCTTTGTTATCCAGGAAACAAAAATTTGAAATCAGTTCCTATAAAGGGCAAAGTTATTGTATCTTTAATTGTATAAATATGTCTTTTAAGCCTCAATGTGTAAATACTAGCAAATGAGAAATGTTTTTTTTTATTTTAATTAAACTTTTATTATTGAGCTAAGCGAAATTTATTTTTCAACAAGTAGATATTTAAATTAAGGGTCATTTTCCACGTTTTAGCTTTATTAGATGCTGTATACATTTTAATACTTTTTAAAACCATAAAATAAATTTATCCCGGCAGAAGGGTTGATTTTTAATTATTTAGCATTGGACAAAAAAAAGTTAAATAAATAATGATAAGGGGAATTATTTTCACATTATATTTTTAGTTGTGTCTTAAATCGATACGAATAAAGTTATAGTGTTCGAAATTGAAAAGTCTTTAATCATGTCCCAAAACAAAACGTTTGTCACTGAAAAAATTGATGTTATCGGGAAATGTGAAAAGTACGCTTTGGGTTCACGAAAACTGTCTGAATAGTTTGGTGTTGGAAATTCCAAATAAATGATAATATCAGGAATAAACCTAAACTAAATCGAATGTTCAAAAAAGGTTTTAATATAGAACAAAAGAGGAAATTCCAGAGGTCGGAAAAATTGGCTGTAGATCAAGCCGTCTACAATTGGTTCTGCAAAGCAAGAGGTAAAAATATTTCAATATCTGGACCCTTAATTAAACAAAAAGCACTTGAGGCAGCAAGCAATTTAAAAGTGGAAAATTTTGTAGCCTCGAATTGTTAAGCAACTGTTACCTGACAATACTGGCCACCCTTCTATAAAGGCCAATTATTCATAATTTTATGGTGGCCGTTATAGACAAGTTTTACTGTACAATAAAAAATAACCCAAGTTTATATTGTAGGTATTAAATTTTATTCGTTCTTCTCCTTTTCTTCTTCATTTAAAAAAAATCAAAACTTGGGGATATCATGTGTTTTTAAATTTGACGTTTTTGAAAATTATTATTTTTGGATTCTTAGAAACATTCTTCGTTCAACGAGAACCCATAAGTCAAATATTCACCGCTTTACAAAAACATTTTAATACGAAACCAGAGGTGCAAAAAATGGTTTAATCGAATAAAAGCTAACTTTATCCATATATTTTTAAAGAAAAATTATTATCATTTTTACTAATAGAGTAAACTTATATCATCATATCTAAAAAATTAAGTACTTTCCTTTTAAAATTTTAAAACGAAATCAAATAACGCGTTTAGCATTTACAGGGTGTTTTTTATTTTTATTAAATTAATTGGCATCAAGTCATTAATTCTTGTCCCAAAATGGCCACCAAGATCGAAAAAAAAAAAAAAGTTATCACATTTTGACATATGGGGTACTGTAAGACGCAAAATATCTACCGGAAACCAAAAATGTTAAAATATAGAGGGTGTCTTATTTGAAAATCGAAAGTGGAGGCTGTTTTCGTTGAAACCAGAAATCATCGGAGGTCACGCCACTTTTTTAAAAATTTTAATTTCAAATTTAATTATATGATATCCAATATTTTATTTTTAATATTCTAAAAAAGCAGGAGGGGAAAAAAGGGGTGAGCCATCCTCCTAGATCACCGAGTATACTTAAACCAAAAAAATGGAAGGGCCCTTAATGTACGTTTCAGGTATCATGTCTTTTAAAACATCAAACATTTAAGAAGGTAAAAAGCATTATTAGTGTGTACCTGAAATTTGGACAAAAACTTTCCTGTTAAATTTTTAATCATTATTAGTTCTTTAGACCATTTTAAAAAATATTATTTAAACTTTTTTGGGTTTTCATAAAATAGTATTCCACTTTTTTAACAAAAAAAAATTTTAATAATAAAAGAAACCAAACTTTTTTTTTTCAAGGGTTTTTTAATTTTTCGCCTGATGTATTATGGTCACATTTTTTTGCCAAGTTCACTTTTGAAAATCCGTCATTTTAA